>JANHFO010008117.1:56901-72308 GCA_032468095.1 Pareas carinatus | reverse complement strand
GCACCCTGAGGAGGCCCACTCTGTGGGAGCGTGTGGGTCGTCGGGAGGTATCAACTGGCAGAATGCGGTCCTGCAGGAAACAAGAAAAGAAAAGAAAAGCAGTCTCTTCTCAGAGGCAATTCCTCTAAAATCCATAGAAAAACGAGCTTGCTGATTAGCTGCCATAACATTCAAACAAGGAAAAAGGAATGGAAGGTAGTGACTATAAACATGAACACAACAATGCTTTGCTGTAGTGATCTGTCTCAAGTGTTCGGAAATGTCTTGTCTAGTTTAGTTAAATAAGCATTAATGCACGTAGAAGGATGGGGAAAGGGCCCCCTGCGATTGGCAGAAATAAATCTCTGCAGGAAAAAAATAATAAGAGAAGACAAAACAGTTGTCCATTTAGGTCAGCAGCCTTGAAATGAGTGTGTGGGAGTCTATAAAGGAAATCAGATGTTAAGAGGTATCAGACTGCAAAACTCCGGACAACTATCACATTGCAGGAAAAAACATACAAAAGCCATAACTCTGCTGCCATCCAGTAACTGTTCATGGTTTAGAAATCAGTTACCCCATCTGGCCTTCCTGAGGAGAGGAAGTTAGAGGAGGCTCAGCGAGGGCCTTGAACGAAGCACTGCCTTCTTCGTCCTGAAACGTCGGGTTAGGGCAGCTTCCCAGTGGCCATGTTGGCCATTGGGCACGAGGGGAGGAGCCAAAATGCCACAGACAATTCCCTGGGTTGCAACAATTTGGGCATAGGGATATTTCGCCATGGACTGGCGATGGCGGTGCGTGTTTGCGAGACACCGGGGACTTGCAATCCTATTTGTGGCAAGTGCTACCCTTTGAGAGCACTACAAGCACCGTGGGCATACGGAGGGTTCCTTTAGCGCTGGCGTCCTGTTTTACACGGGCGCAGAAGTCAGATTCACGCGTGCCAGCGCAAGGCAGGCAACCGCGTCTCCCTTCTCTTTGGCTGCCTCGCTTCCTTGCGAAGCGTCACCCTGCAGGATCCCCTCGCTACGCCTCCTTTCCTTGTTGGGCGCTCGGGATAGCCAAAAGAGCCAGAAGTAATGCCCAGAAAACGGGGCAGCGCCCCCGCCGGAAAAAGCATTCTGGCTCTTCGTAAAATAACTTCCCGGGGCGGAGAGAAAGGAGGATCCCCGCCGCCCCTGCGATGGCAACTCTTTCGCGTGGCCTAGAAAGGGGCGTCCGTCGGAAGGGGGTGGGCCAGAGACCGACGCCGCCCCTCCGAAGGACCCGTGGCCGTACATTCATTCGTGTCAGCGCTGCCGGGAGGTTGGAGGCACCTCGCAGGGGGAGGGGAGGCTTCTTGGCTGGACCCGCCGCGGTCGTCGCCGCTTGATCCAGCCCGCGCCCGGGCGGAGACTGCCGAAGAGTCCCTCCTCTCCCTCCCTCCCTCGTGGCCTCGGCTCCCCCGCTCGCAGCCGCGGCTCCAGTCTTCCCATCGCTCCGTCCCATCTCGGAATCCGCGCACATGGAGCTGCTGTGTGTGGAGGGGGTGATCCGGGCCAAGCGGGATCCGCAGCTGTTGAGGGACCGGCGCGTCCTGCAGAATCTGCTCAGCCAGGAAGAGCGCTGCTCCCTCCGCGTTTCCTACTTCCAGTGCGTGCAGAAGGAGATCCAGCCGTACATGCGGAAGATGTTGGCGTTCTGGATGTTGGAGGTTTGTGCCCGAGGGTCGCCCGCCCGCCCTCTCTTCTTGTGGGCTCAGCCCGGCTTTCCTTTCAGTCGGTCGCCTTCGAAAGTGGGGTCCCCCCCTCTTCTTTCCCAACCGCTGTGAAGGAAGCCTCTTTGCTTTCAGTGACACCTAAGTTCGGGCAAGTACGCGTCGCGGTATGGGCGACTTTATGGCACGTTTTTTCTCCGTTCATTCCTTGGAATCTGGTTTCTCCGGAATCCGGAGAAGTTTCCCTAGAAAGAAGTGAGGCCTCGGGTTAGCCTGGATGGAGCGGGAAAGCGGAGTCTAATGGTAGTGGCGGGAGGGATCAAAATTCAGGCGATTTGGGGAAGGCGTTTGCAAGGAAAGAGGTCGACCGAAGGTGGTGGGAAATGTTTGCGTTTGGGGGGGTGAAAAAATCGATGCTTAATAAACAGCAAGCCTATGGGGGGGGCGAGATATTGAAAAGGCAAACGAGGCCTGCAGCCGCTCCGTTTTCGCTTTTTCGATTTAGCCCGATAAAAAAAATCCACCCTGATGGTGCTGAGCCGGCGGAAAGATTCTTATTCAAGGAGCGTCCACCTTTCCTTGGCAGTAAGGCGTGCGACCTCTAGGGGGTCCCGGTCACTGGCCCCGCTTGTGCACAACCTTCAGGAACTGGTCAAAGCAGAGTTTAGAATCTGCAGTTTTTAACAACTAAAATACCAGAGATGGAGATGGGTGCAATGGGAGAAATAAATAACCAACTGGTAAAGGACAAATTTTAAACACTGCCCTCCTTCTCTACCAGAAAAAGAAAGTCTGAAGTCAAAGTAGAAAAGGTTTGCCCTATCATATAAATAAATAGCTTTACAGCAAGAACAAATACATTAGGTAGCGCTTTTTTTAAATGAACCAAGGGGAAAACATAGTTTCATTTGTTAAGTTTCTTCCTGAGGAAAACAAGATTCTGGATTAAATGAATTTGTAGTCTAGAATGGGACTCTTAATCATTTGTATGCCTGCCTTATTGATAATATATATATTTACTAGCTTCGTTTGCAAGATACAAAGCAGTCAGGGAAAATGACTACTTTTTGCAATTCCATTAATGCATTGGGGTTATTAAATTCAGGTTTGTAAAACCTTACTTGCCTGATCACTTGTAATAGATAAAATTTTCTTTCATAAAAACAATGCAAGAAGCTAAGACTGAAAGAGAGATTTGAATTCCTCCACCTTAGATATACCTTAGATATGTCAAAAATGGAAGCAGCCTTTTGCAGGTAGACTAGGAAGAATGAGTGTAGATTTAAATTCATTTATATGGCTTTAAGATAGTGAAACAGATACTAGTATCTTGAACAGGAAATCTAAGTGCATCCATTTAAAAGAGGACCAATTCCTATATGGGAAAATCATGCAATAAAAAATAATGAGTTTTTGCTAAAAGGGCTATATTCCTGATTTAATTGTTAAGTCAACTTAAAAGATTCAGTAGGGGCAGTAATAAATCAGCATAAATAAATAGGCCTAATCAATGGAGAAGATGGACTTAGGCTTTTTTAATTCCATGAATGGTTCTTGATTAATATTGTCATCATATGATGGCTTCTTTCATGGAAGTGCCTTTTATTTCACTGGTATTTTTATTGGCATGAGATATAAAGAGTTTTAATGTTCTGTAGTAAATGGAATTAGAGTAGCGAGATGCTTTTGAGTATTTAGGTTCTTAATCATTTCACATGACACATCAGGCCAGACTTTTAAAAATCATCTGTAATGCCAATTTGACCTAAACAACTTTGCAGCAAGATCTAGAAGCAAAACAGAAGACATTTTCACATCCCCTATTCTACATATTAACTCACATATTTTCCTTCATAGTTACACAAAGTGCTTTGATTATGACTATTTTTGAAGATTTTATTTTTGGTATGAAGATGGTCCCTTATTTATAAAACTCTTTTCCATTGTTATTGATTTTTTGAATCAGGTTTGTGAGGAGCAAAAATGTGAAGAAGAAGTGTTTCCCTTGGCTATGAATTATGTGGATCGCTATTTGTCCTGTGTCCCCACCCGCAAAAACCACTTGCAACTCCTGGGAGCTGTCTGCATGCTTTTGGCTTCCAAGCTGCGAGAGACCATGCCTTTAAGTGTACAGAAACTTTGCATTTATACAGATAATTCCATCACACCATGTGAAGTTTTGGTAAGTTTCCTTCCTTATTAGATATAATATTTCATATTTCTACAGCTCAGCTTGTTCTGTTACTTAATCATGGATGGGCACTGTGGTTGCTTCTTAAGTATCATATGGTTTTCCTTTTCCTGCTGCGTCCTAATCTATTTTTTTTCCTCTTCTACATGCACATTTTTTTAGACTCTTGATTCCTGTCGGTTGAGTGCAATTGCCCATAAATGATTTGAAATTAGAAGTGAATAGTAAATTGCATCTTTTTGCTGAACACATCAAAATACTTTTAGAATGGATAGATATGAACTTCCAAATGGACATACTATGTAGTAAAAGTTATTAGGTGGAAACAAGACTGAAGTGATGTGCATGGAACAAGCCCCCCCTTCCAAAACTGGGACTCATAAGTAAGAAGCATAGACTTTTGCACTTGAGAGATTCTTATGGTGTCAGTGTTCAGCCACAATGGGTACAAAATGCCCTACCAGGAAGAAATGTACTTGCCTAGCTGAGTGTTTCATATGTATGCAGAATCCAGTTATTCATCTGTGAATCTTTGTACTTAAATTCTTTCCAAATGTACAATATATGTTGCAAAGAAACATGTTCCTTTGTCATTATTCATCTGCAATGAGAAGTAATCACAAAGCAAACGATATTTGAAGAAAACACATATGAGTAGCAATTTCTGTTAAGGACAGAAGTGGTCCTTTGATGCTAGATATTTGGGGATGGTTGAGACAAATACAGGATTTCCAAGTTTAGCAAAATCTCATTTGAAAATGAACAGTGAAATGTAGGCATACACGGCAGAAGAATAGCCATTTTTCAGTAGTAGCTACAGTTTTAAACTTGCAGAATGCACCAATTACAAAAGGATGCCTTTAATATCAGTAGGCAATTCATCAATAGAATGACCTAAAATGGCTGCAATCAGTTGTATTAAGAACAATTTGCCACTTACACCACAGTCTTTATTATCCTGCTACAGGTTCAAGTTCTATATTCATTTTTGATTGAAAAGCTCTTTTTAGTGAAACATTCCATATGAAGGTAGTCTGTATTCTGAATGTTCATACACGATATATTTTCTGCAGGAGTCTTCATTAGATTTCAGACTAGATTGAATATAGTGCAGAAGTTCTAGAAGCCAACACATCTCTTAAGGAAATGGTGGAAGAAAAGTAAGCCAAATTACATATGCTGATGCTTAGAGCAGACTTATCCATGTTTACTGTATTCAAAAGTAAGCCAGGGTAGTTGGCTTTCCAGGACAGTGGATCATTGCTCAGAGCATTTATTTTTCATGCAGAAGATCAGTGTCATCTTGCAGTCAGATGGAAAAATTCCTGCTTGAAACTAGCAAGCTGCTACCAATCACCCCTGGCCTAATTCTGCATAGCCCCAAAAGCTTCTCCTACAGTGACACCTGACTGATTAGTTCTTAGGTCTCTTCCTGCACTTTACTTTTTTGCTGAGTCTTTCTTACAAATAAGCAAGCATCTCTGCTCTGCTTGGGTTCACATAATCCCCAAATTTTCACTCAAGACTCTGCAGATGCATCAAATTAGAAGTAGAAAAAGGAGATGGTTAGTAGAAGTTCAAGGATAATGATGACATTTGAAGAGTTAGCATATCCTGCTAGCAGAGCTGGGAAATGTATAGTAGTTTTACTCGACTTCTTAGAGAAATAAAACGTATCTGTACTTTGAAGAGCCTCTGCAGGATTCTTATTCATTGAATGTGACAAGCTCCTGTCAGCAGGATAGGTTGATTTAATTCAAAGAAATGTAACCCATCACTGGAAAATGGTCTTGAGCTAAATTGTTCCAAAACAGCTTTCTTCTTTCTTACTCACATATTTCCTCAAGAGATGGATTTGAAATGTTGATGGAAGCATTGAAATAATTTGTTTGCAGCTACATAGTAAATCATACAGTGATTCAGCATAAACAAAGTAGCCCCCATCCTGTCCCAGAATGTCTGTTGGGGGTTGTAATCCCTACTTCTTCAGAAGGAGCTCCTTTGGCACCAGTGATGCCATGGATCTCCCTAGAAGTATAAATGAGCTGTCAGAGCTTGTTTGCTTACTAGGCAGTGGGGTTATCTCCATTTTAGCATTAATCAATCAATGCATACGGGCAAGGATTCCTTTACCTGCTTTTTCAGTGATCAGAGTTAAATACTGCATGGCTAAGTAGCCAAATAATAATAAATACATTGTGTAACTTACTATTTCATATATAATAATGCCTGTTCTTCAAAGCCTATTTCTCTCATCCATAGTTGCTTTTCCTTGTCAGTATAGCATTCATACATTTTTAGATTAGTCATGCATATATGCAGCCTATTCACTCTTAGAGATTTCTGGAATTTCTCTTGATTTCAGACCACCAATAAGATAAGGCCCTGGGATCCTGATTCCACTCTGCTCCTGTAAAAGTGCAGAAGTGCAGGAAACTCAGTAGAACTCCCACTGATTTATTTAACAGTAACGAAGTTTCAGCAGGAAAAGATTATAAGATCCTTCTCAACTCAGCCTCTAAGCTCAGTTTCTTTCCATCTGAATTACATAACTGTTCTGGTCAGTATGGTGAATGAAAATGTAATTGAATCAACTGTGAAATATCCTGTATTGTATGTGGAACGCCTTCCATCCTGCTCTTTGAAGTTCACCAACACTAAGAAGATAGGTCAATTATCTCTTGAGTCATGCAGGATGGCATCTGCTTCTGGGTTTGAGTGTGTTAATTCTTCACTTACCCAACCACAAAGAGCTGCTACTTCCCTTCTGTGTCCTGTGTGTTTCTTTCTTTCTTTCACAATTGGGCAGCAAGAGAGATCCAGGGAAAGAAAGGAGAAAGCAACTTTATTATGGTTTGGACAGTGGCTGTGTCCTGGAAATTTATCTGCCAGCTCCTGGAAAGAAAGCTATCTCACCTTCCTAGCAAGACCAATTTCCTCTCGGAAAGAAGAGGATGCCTGTAGGGCACTAGTTCAGCCCTCAAAATCATGCTGAAGTTATTCTTAGTATAAGGAAATGATGCAACAAGGAATTTATCCACTTGAAGGATGTTGGATTTCCGTCCACGGGTATTATCTAAGCTGTTGTGCACTTCATTCATTGAGCCAATTTGCTGCATGCATGTTTAGCTGAAAAGATGGTTACAAAGAGTATTTCGTGTCAGCGGGTCACAAGGTCTTCAGCTTGATGGGATTTACTTTTAGCATTCGTTCATTAACCATCTGGCCTAGCCAGCACTTTGGACTGTTGATCTTGAAGTTGGTCCAGTCTTCTCCATAGATAGAAAGCTATCGTTTTACAAAAATCCTTAGACGCTTAGCCAATCTTCATTTAAGACTTGAGGAACAATAATATTTGCCTGACTTTTTTTAAGGCAGTTTACTAGTGTAAGTTTAAATCAAAATAATATTTGCAGGTTTTTTTAAGGATTATTTCTTGTAATAGAAAGTCTTCTTCCCTTAGTGATTTGTAAGATTTTTTTTAAATGTAGGGAACGTCCCCGCTTTATATTTGCATCTTGCATAAGTCCAGACCACCAGCTAAAGAGCCCACCACCTCATTCTGGATATGCAGAAAGGGACTCAGTTCCTTAAAATTTTACCTGTTGCTGCTTGCTGAAATCAATAGAGAGCATTGCTTGAAATTCACTGAAGCTTCCTATTTACAATATTGATTCTTCCTAATTTTAGGATCTGTATTTGTCACTGAATAAATTTGATGCTAGTTGCTCTGCCTTTTTTTTCTCAGCTTGATGTGGTAATATGCTGTTTTTCAACCGAAGGGTGAGTTTTTCCATAAAACAACAGTAAAGCTGCAGCGTAAGAATTTCTCTGAGTCATGCGCAAACTGAGAAGATTAAACTCGAATAAACCAAGAAGGCTTCTCTCTGACTTTATGCTTGAAAAACCTGACAAAAGTCACTTATGTTTCCCCCATGGCAATATTAAATGAATGTTAATATGGATACTTGAGTCAATTGAAACTTGATTCTTACTTAAGGAAGAGACTGATAAAAATTGCAGAGTCAAATTGTTTTTAAAATTCTAGTTCTTGTATTTTGGAAACTACAGTTAATATAAGCTGAGGAACTTACATACAGAAAAAGGAAGAAGGGACATTTACAAAGTGCAAAACCAGGAAATCCCTCACAGAAGAGAAGGCTTTTAGAAGAGTCATGAATGTTTCCTACCAGTTGCCTACAAGTTGATAAAAGCAAGTACTTGTTGCAACAACATCAACTACAAAAAAAGAAGACTTCTAATTGTAATCACTATAGAAAGGTGTCTCATTCCTGGAAAATTACTGACAGAGTGGAATGTCTTATGACTTGGAGACCATAGCTTATGAAGGCTGCTTGTGGCATTTCTTAGGATTTAGTCCTGACTTCCATTTTTCCTTATTGACAAACAAATATGCATCTATAGAATTCTAAAATTACTTGCTGTCTGGAGCTGCAAAAAGGAAGGAGAGGTGAGTCAAGAAGGGTTAAAAGAAAAAAGAAACAAGTGATTGTGAGGCCAGTTGAGAGCCTCTTCAGATGTGATGTGGCCCTTTGGGCAGACTAATAAGAGATTACAGAAGACATTGCACGTAACCTGTATTCAAGGAAATGAAATCAAGCCCCAATGGGAAGATGATCCGTGCCGAAAAATCGAAAGGAGACAGATGGGCAATGTTCACTTTTTCAGGGAAGCTTTCAAAACTCAAACTTGGGCTTTTTGAAGTCAAAGTGGATATGCACATCTGAATCGAGTCATAAAGATCCGCAGGCAAGACAAGGGCATGCACAGTGCCACTTCTTCTCATGTAGCTTTTTTGGCTAGTCCTTATATCTGTTTGAACTCTGGAGTTGAAAAGCATTTTGGACATGCAGTTTCAGAAGGCTAAATAAAAGGATAGATGATGGGCGTCGTGGGGGAACATGCTTGGGTATTCTGTTTAAGGAAAAGAACTTGGGGAGATGGATAATTCTGGATCAGCACTAAGGTTTCCAGTGCGATATTGTCTACTGAATGGCAGTAGCTCTTGAGGGTTTCAAACGGCAGTTGCTCTCAGTCCTCCATAGAGCTGCTGGGTCAGAATCTGGAATTTTTGGCATACCAAGAATGTCCTCTATCTTGAGTTACAGCCTCTGCCCAGTTGTAAGAAGAAGCAAATCTTTATATGTGATTCTGAATTTGTTTGTTTTATACTGCTTGACCTGAGCTGTTCAATGTAAGATGGGAAAATTGAGAAAAGAGGTGCTGGCCTTTTTTTTAGGTAAATAGTATAGCATTGCTCTTGTTGTTCCATTTGCCAAGAAATCTGGTTTTTCCGTTCCTATGACAGAGCATTTAAGAAACAAGGAAGAAAATATTTTGGAAGATGAACCAGAAGATTAAAATGGGATGGTCTTTTAGGCAAAAGAGACATCAACAGCCTCCCTGAAATTCCCCGTAAAACACTTGGATTTTGGAAGTTTTGGACCAGACCAAGGCTGATGGGAATTAGAAGTCAATAATATGATGGTGGTAGTTGAAGAATGATAAAAAGAATTCTGATAACAGTAAGAGGAGAAGAAAGTAAACAGCATCCCTCAGCTAGAATGGGAAGTTTATTGAAAATGTTTCCATGGTACACAACAGTGGTTCTCAAATGTGGCAACTTTAAGATGTGTGGATTTCAACTCACAGAATTCTATAGTGTGACTGGAGAATTAAAGTTGCTAAGTTTGAGAAGCACTCATATAAGTTCTTTGCCTAGAAAAAACTGTATTCAGTTGTGCCTGACTACACAAGGGAATGAAGAGATAATTGGCAGATGTAGCTCCTGTATTACTCTTTCCTCGGGTGTTTGAGAGGATAAATGCTGCATCCATCAGGTGCAATGACAGAAAGTTTGCATGCCCAAGCCTGCCAATAGGCCCAGCCTGGGAGCTGGAAACATTCTGCAGTACAGGTAGTCTTCAATCTATGACCACAATTGGACCAGAATGTCTGTTCCTAAGCAAGGCAGTTATTAAGAGAGCCTCATCCAATTTTATGACTTTTTGTGATAGTTGCTTTGTGAATCACTGCAGTTATTAAGCAAATCACATGATCATTAAGCAAATTGAGCTTCCTCCATTGACTTGCTTGTCAGAGACTGGCTTGAGAAGGTAGCAAATGATGATCACGCGACCCAGGATGCTGCAACCATCATAAATACATGCTAGTTGCCAAGCATCCAAACTTTGATCACTTGACCGTAGGGATGCTGTGGCAGTCACAAGTGCAAGGACCATTCATAAGTCACTTGTTTTCAGTGACATTGTAGCTTTGAACAGATGCTAAGCAAATGGTTATGAGTCAAGAACTACCTATATACAGATTCCAAGAAGCAGTAGTCTTTTGCTGAGATCTTGAGGAAAAGCAAGATGGCTTTTCTCATGGATTTGACTCTTTTTCTTGTGTGATTTTATTTTTAAAAAAATCTCTTCTGCTTACATAATCTTCCCACCCTTCTCTGTTTAGGACTGGGAGTATTTGGTCTTAGAGAAGCTGAAATGGGACCTGGTTGTGGTAATAGCAAATGACTTCCTGGATCACATTCTCCATCGGCTGTCGTTTCCTCAGCATAAGGTGCATTTGG
The DNA here is from genome assembly GCA_032468095.1 of Pareas carinatus. Classification (NCBI taxonomy): domain Eukaryota; kingdom Metazoa; phylum Chordata; class Lepidosauria; order Squamata; family Pareidae; genus Pareas; species Pareas carinatus. The sequence continues at coordinate 61,832 of JANHFO010008117.1, read as the reverse complement.
TAAAGAAACATGCCCAGACCTTCATTGCATTGTGTGCCACAGGTATGTCTGTATTGAGAAGAAGCAGCTTAAATTATAAACTTTGAAAAGAGAGACCTTGTTTAATTGATAGCTGTAGTAAACTGATTCTTTTTTTCAAAGAGGCCAAGGAACCCACATTGAGAGAGCTGGTTTCTGTCTCTGGAAAGCAGCGATGGTGAATATTTCACATTAAGCGTACCAGTATCTATAAAAATGAAATATGACATAGTAATCCCAAAATGTAAGTTTGCATGTTAAGGACAAATTTAGGCCAAGAGGTGAGTTCACAGAAGCATTTGGCCAATTGGGTGCCATGGCAGAGTTTATCCCCCTAAAATCTGTGATCAACTTTCTCTAGCCATTTCAAAAACCAACTTTACTACTCTGTGGAAGAATATTATCTCTATTTCTCTTCTATCACCAGAAAGGTACATCCTATTGATCATTTGAACTGGGAATCAGGTCACTCCTGAATTCTTGTAGCCTTAGAAAGGAAATGTATCTTTCTCACACTTCAGCTACGTATTGTTGTATATGTGCAAGGATAGCAACTGCTCTTTCTTCCTCTAGGAAGAGGCATTTTTGCTTATTGCAACATGCTATCATAAAGAAATAACTATGTAACCTTATAGATTATTCTTAGGTTGGTCAATGAAGATTTGATGTCTCTTTGTTGGTGTCAAAGTAGTTTGGGAAGCTGCCACCCACCTCCAGTTTTTTTCATTCCAGTTTTTGATGACTTTGGAGTAAATGGAAGACTTCTCAGGCAATAATGGTTTCCTTCTTCTGTAGCTGGTAGATTAATCAAATACTGATGTCTGATATGCAGTACTGATGATGATGATGATGTCAACTTAGCTGAGATTTCATTATATGTATGCCTCCTCCCTACTCCTGTAAATATGCTGATAATAATTTTGCTGCAAAATGATTTACATAAGCTAAGAGTGAGATTTTTTTAAGTTTGGGGTGCAAGTCATTTTAAAATTATGTATTGTGGTCATGGGTTGCAAAACACTAATGTTTTTGAGAGTGCTCTTGCCGCCATCTCTAGCTGTCCCCACTCATAATACTATCTGCAATCCCAAGTTATCTTTTCCTTTTTAATGGGGCAAAAGAAGAGTATATTTTTACAGAGAAAGCAGCCCATTTTATTTTCTAAACATCCTGTTGAGGCTTCATAATAGCAATAGCACTTATACATCACCCCTTAGTGCTTTGCAATACTCTTTGGGAAGCTTACAAAGTCAGCATATTTTCTCCCAAAATCTGGGTCCTCATTTTAATGACCTCAAAAAGTCTGAGTCAAACCTAAGCTTGTCAGAATCAAACTCTAAGCTGTGGACAGAGTTCACCTGCAATACTGCATTCTGACCACTGCACCACCAGGAATAGTAGTAGTAGTCGTCATCATTATCATTATCATCATCATCCTGAGTTTACAAAAAAACACCTTACTTGGAACTGCCTACATACTCAGACACTACCTTAACAGCTCTTAGGTCCTTGAGTAGGAATTAAACTGTTATATTTTTACCAGTCTCAGACTGTGAATCAAATTGAAGATTAACCAAATAACAGCAGCAATAATAATAACAACAAGCAGAATGATAAGCAGAGTAATGCCCAAAGTTACTTTAAATAACTCATCTCATTTTTTAATTAATTAAGAATTAACATACCCTACCCACTCCTATTAGAAGACCATGAACTTGGTGAATTCCAGAAAAGGTGCTGTGGGTATGTTGATGCCAATAGGTCCCCATATCAACTGCTTTTACTGCCAAGTTATTTTTCTTATTTAAAAATTAGTGTCCAATTCTGCACTGCTGAAATTTTGAAATGAGCCATTGGTTGAGAATAAGGCAGAGTATAACTACTTTAAACAAAGCTCAAAAACTAACCTGTGCTGCTTAGTCTTAATTTGCTGAATTTGATCTACTGTCTAAAAGGTATCTGCTTAAGCTTTCTTTATGGACATCTTCCTCCTAATACTCTTTTCTTCTTTATTTGTAGAGTACACCTTTGCTATGTATCCACCGTCTATGATTGCTACAGGTTGCATTGGAGCAGCAGCCCATGGCCTCTCTACCTCATCTGACCATTCTTCTGGCGAGGCACTTACTGAACTGCTTGCTAGCATTACTGGCACGGAGGTGGTGAGTATCCTGCTTGGAAGCAATAGCATGCAAAATGGGGACTACAGTTTTGCTAACATTGTGTTTATTGAGTCAAGGAAAGCTACGGTGGCTTCTTCCCTTTGCATTCCAAACTTGCTCTTGTTTATAAGATGGCCAGAATATCTGGTATTAACAGATGGCATTTACCATCTCCTTCAGAAACCATCAGGCTGTCAAATCATTTCTTAAGCCTTTTTTTGATGATTAGAGACATCTGCCTCTTTTCAAAAGATTCTGGTGACAAAGCTTTTGAGCTGCCAAGTTTAAGCTGATGATCCAATATTGCAGCAGCAACAACAACCTGAATAGTAAGTGCTCAAATCCCAAATTTCTGTTGGTTAATCAAAACATGTAACAACAATAGTGAAAGAAAAATATAGCAATAATCAAGCACCAAATCAATCCACACATCATAAAATTAGCTAAACAAAGGCTGTCTTTTTAGGAATGTGATAGATGGAGGAAACATCTAGGCAAATGAAGAGAACTCTTTCAAAAATCATTCTGAACGATGATGCTGATATTGCTATGTAAACAAAGAGAAAAGGGGGTATGAGCCAGGATTGAAACGTGCTATTTCTTTTTCTGCCTAAGGAACCTCTTATGCTTAAGTGAGACATGGCTGTATAGTTGCAATTCAGAGAATTCAGAGGAAATTGGGACATTATGCTGAAGAAAATAAACCCAGATTTTCTTGTTAAAATCTGTGTTGGTAGATTCATCCATCTACTATTCTTAATTTTTACTTTAAAATAAAATTTGTTGTGAATAGCTTTGCCCAAATCTGAATTAAACAAACTTCATTCTGAGATATGTTTAAAGTATGGAAGTGAAGTTCATAAATTTCCACCTTTCCAACATACAGATGTAAAAACAATTTCAAGTATAAAACATAAAAATTACAAAATATTAAAATAAACTAAAAAACCCACAGATTTTTGTTAATTCTGTGTGTGCAACTAATGGGCTAGGTAGGGATAGAATTAGCTAATTTTAATCTGACTTTCTTACCATGCATGTAACATTCACTTAGAATTACCTTTAATTTTGGTTCCGGTCCCGGCTAAATAGGGACGAAGCTCCCACTGCCGAAGCCCCTTCCTTTGCGGTTCAGGGGCCCTGAGAGGTCCTAGGCCACCCTGGAGGGGTGACCGGAGAGAGGGGGTACAGCAGAGGTGTGTGCCAGGTGGCAGCCGACACGAATGCCTATTCTGTTTTGACCCCTTTTCTCTGGACGGGTGAGGCGCTTGGCGCCATTAAGGTTGAGACTGTAGAACAGTCTGAAACTAATAGCAAGACAGAAGCAACAAAATCTAAGAAGAAGCAGACAGCCGGGTGAGAAAATAAATTTAAATTAAAAAATCCCACGACAAAACTACTCAGAGGTACTTACAAGCTGAACTTTAAATTAAATTCTCTCCAAAGAATAAAAAAAATAAGTGGCACTTGAAACCTAAGAGAGTCAAAATATGGAGAGAAGAATGAGGTGAATCAGCTGAACAAGAATCATTTTGATTGAATCTCCCTTCTGGATACAGAACTGTATGCTGGCATGGTCTAAGAGCTTGTGAAGGGTGAAGCTGTTTACTGGTAAAAAGTAATAATCTTGGAGGATTACAAATAAAATTTGTCTTAAAAATAGAAGGAAAAAATAGAAAAAATAAACAGAATTAGAAAGAAGATCTAGCGCCATCTGCCTAAAAGAAATAATTGGCTTAATTGGAGTTTAAATTGTTGTGTGTTGGCTCCGTCCAGAAAGTTTTCCTTTTCGGAGTGAAAATTGCTACGCCGAGAAAGAAGTGATGATCCTGGAGGATTATAAACGAACTTTTAAAAAAAATAAAAGTGAAAAGAAACAGGTGAACTAAACTAGAAAAAAACCTCTTATATGTTGTATAAAAATTTATGGATTTAAAGATTTGGACTTGGACATAGTACATTTAAAAGAAGAATAAGACAAAATAGAATTAATCCAGAATAGAACAGGAGCAAGATAAATATGAAAAGGCTGCAAAAAGAGGGTGAGGAGAAGGAACTTAAAAATGACACTCCAATAACAAAAGAAAGACCAAACAACAATAAGAGAAAAAGAAGACCAAAGAAGAGGAAGAAGAACATATATCAGAAAGGTTCAAGAGATGGGACAATATTATGGAGGGGAAAGAAAATGAAGGGATTCAAGAACTCTTCCAAAAAATTTGGGGGGAAATGTACTATATAAACTCAAACCTCAGAGAACATAAATTTAGAGTTAATATATTGGAGGGAAAAGTGGGAAAAATCCAGAATAGAGAATTAGTAAACAGGCAAAAGAGAGTAGGGAAGAATATGTGTAGAATAAAGAATAGAGGAATGTTCAACAATATAAAGGGAAATCTGCAAAGGATAACAGTGTATGGAGAGTATTTATCCACAAAGAAAGGGATAGGCTAGAAATTAAAAAATATAAAATGAATGCTGGGTAGTTTAGATAAAAAAGTAAAAAAGGCTAAAAATATATGAAGTGATTGATAGATAAGCGAAAATAATAATGAAATATTAATTTTCATATTGATTATATGTGGAATTAAGACAAGGGGGAGAGTATTAAAGTTTGAACATTACTTAAGTTGAAAGCATAAATTGAAATATTACTGTTTATTTGTGTTGAATTAAGATGCATATTGCAAATGGAATGTACTCACTTTTTTATTACATAGTATAAAATAAGGAGATTGATGTATACATGCC
>JANHFO010008117.1:33382-54138 GCA_032468095.1 Pareas carinatus | reverse complement strand
TTTTATAAGTATGCAGCAGAGACAAGTCTATAATCCATCGGTAAACCTCACAAAGGGGCTTCTGGATTTTAATCCACGCCCCAACAATACATACATTACATATACTGTATAGACTAGTGGTTGTGAACCTATGGCAGGTGTGCCATAGGCGGCACTCAGGGCCCTCTCTGTGGGCACACTCGCCGGTGCCCCAGCACAGAAAGCCAGAGGGACATGGGGCTCCCCTCTCCACATGTGCCTGAGGACATTTTGGACATCACCTGCCCCTCTGCCCAGCAGCCCAATGGAAGTACTTCCTCCCTCCCCTGTCTGGGGTAAGGCAGGTGGCTCAAATATGGCGTGGAGTCTGTGGCGAAGGTGAAAGAGGAAAGGAGCTAGGTTTGAGGAGAGCATAGCTCACAGTGGGCTGCAGAAGCTGGGGTAATCCGCCGGAAGACCAGTGGCAAGCTCATGTAGGCTGCGGGTGGGGCAGTGCGGTTCAAGCAGGTCACTGATGGCCACTGGGGGGGGGGCGTGCATTGTTGTGTTGGCACTTTGCAATAAATAAGTGACTTTCGAGTTGCAGCTTGGGCACTCGGTCTCTAAAAGGTTCGCCACCACTGGTTTAGACCATCACAATGTTCATCCCCGTGGTAAACAACATTATGTAAAACGCACAACTCAAGTAGGAAATAGTTGCTGAAATTATAGGCATGAGATTAAAAAAAAGGAAATTTAGCTAGAATTGATGCTAAAATAATTCACTACATGCCTCCAAACCAAATCACTGAACTTCATTTAGTATACTGAACTAGGAAATTGACAAGTCATATTTTAGTCTAATATTTTATGCAAATCAGCTGCTGTCTCCTTCAAGCAGACCCATACAACAGCATCTAATTCCCACTTTCAACTGTACATGAGACTTTTCACCATCCCAAGTTGATTCTATTAAAGAGAATAGCCTCCTTCCTAGTAACAGAGCTTCAGATATGCCATGTCAGTTCAATATGTTTCACTTAAACAAGTGAATTTCACTTAAACAAGTGAATGTTTAAGTTTCACTTAAACAAGCACATTTCTTTTGGTCCTTATTGAGTTTGTGACTTAACTAAGATCTCAATGAAGACTTATAATCCTATCTCATAAATAAAGTGCCAGTCTTTCCCAATTCTTCAGGAAATCGAAAGACAGTCTACCCTATAGCATAAGCTTCAGCTGTTGAATTCTCAGCAAAAGTAGATAGTTTACCATTAACACTGGAATTCTTATTTTGGATCCCATGAATTCATACTGGAGTGAATGTATAAAACATCTTAAGCTACTGTTCTGTGTATTCTGATAGTTTGTTTTGAAGATGGAATAAAATTTGCAATTTCAATTTCAACCCCAAATAAAATTTGGAGTCTCATGCAGCTTTTCCCCAATTATTTCAGTGATAAAAATATGTACCAATCTTGCTAGAAGTATTTTACAACATAATCTTATGCAAATCTACTTAGAGAAAACATAATACAATTTAATGGTATTTACCCTCAGGGAAGTATGCCTAAAGTAGTAGCTTTTGAAAATGCATATTTTTTTTTAAATGATAAAATAAAACTTCGGAAAAAATAAATTAATAAAATGAACATCCAAGTCTAAATGATTGATTTAAACAAGATAAAAGCTAATACAAACTAGCAGAAAGTAATGAATAAAAAAAAATAAGAAATTAAAGAAAAAGAAAAAAATACAAGAAAAAAATTAAGAAAATTTGAAAACAAAGAAAAAAGAATAAAAAGTGGTTTTGAGTATTATTTATAGCAGTTCTAAGTACAAATATATTTTGACTGTCTCTCTCTAAGGTTTACATCAGGGGTGTCAAACACAAGGCCCACGGACCAAATCTGGTCCGCGGCCTGATTTGATCTAACCCGTGGAGCTGCCATGGAGTTGGCAAGGGGCTGGCCCTACTGCCTTGACTCTGGTCCACCACAGCCCGGCCCGAATATTTCACTCTCAGCACAAAAAGCTTTGCAAATGTTCTCAAGCACTTGAAAACGCGGTTTTGCTTTGATCATCTGGTCACGTGGAAAAGCTTTTCACATGCCAAGTGAAATAGTTTTTTAAAGTTCAATGTTAAATTTGTTTATGTTTTCTGTACACCGCCCTGAGTCCTTCGGGAGAAGGGCGGTATATAAATCTAAATAAATAAATAAATAAATATCATATTCAGGCATTGCCAATGTTCTAGCAAAGGATCGTAAAGCCAAGATATGAGGAAAAGAGAAGCTGCAATTTTCATTGCAATGTTCTGTTTGAGTATCATTGAAGTTCTTAGACTTGTGTGAGAACATCTTGGGAGTAGAACTGAAGCAACCTAGGATACCTGCGCTTTAAGCATTACTCACAAAGGACTGAAGTCCACTTGTAGCTACTGTTGCCTCACACAAATCCCTTCCAGTCCCCTCAATACCTGCAGGAGTAAATTAAAAACAACACCTCATGTAAATTCCCCTTTGCTTCCCAAGTCAGCATTCCTTGCCTTGTGGAAGTGAGGTTGCCATTTCAGTCCATTTATTTTTCTTTAGAGACAGATTTTGTTTTGTCACTAACCTTGATTTTGACCTGCTGAAAGTGTGTAGCCAATTTGTCAGTTCACTGGCAATGCTGGGATCTGGGTTATATACTGAAATAGGAATAAGTATTTCCTACAGAGTATTGTGTTCATGCTTGATCATTAGGATTGGAGCTAGAAGTAGAAGCATACAATAATCCCTTTCTATCAGAGAAGAAACTTGCCATGAGAAATCCAAAATTCTATAATTAACCCTTTCTGCATTTCCTTATCATCTGCAGGCTGGCCAAATAATTTAAGGTGGGCTTTACTAAACTTTTGATGGGTTTTAGAGGTTTTAGAGGCCACATTTACTGGAAGCATCTGGGGAGGGGGGAAAGAGTTTGGGTGTTGCTATTTTTACTTGCCACATCCTCTGCCAGATTCTAAGAACCATCAGAGGATTCTTTGCAAGATTATATACAGTACATGGCAGGATCTTGCGAACTGAGCAACCTCAAGGAGCCTGTTGAGGATCCATTCAAACTCTTTAAGACTTTGCAGAGAAAACATCATTTATGTTTTCAGCTAGAGCAAGAGGATGGTCCTTAGTCTTGGTAGCAGGAGATGCAGCAAGCTATACTTGGGGCTTACCACTGTGATTCATTGCAGAAGTGAAGGGGTTTCCTCATTTCCCTGAGAAAAATTGTTGCTGCATATAGCCCCTCCCAAATTTAAGGTCAAGATTTTCCCTTGCATTAATATAAATGCAGTAACAGTACTCTCTGGAGAACAGTCACAGGCAATCTAGCACGTTCGAAAATTCTTGGGAGGAGGGAACTATTGAACATTTTAAATATTATGGTAATACTTCTCACCAGATACCTTACCATTAATGTGTGTTTCTAGCAGTTTTCCCTCTCCAATCCTGTGCAAGACACACTTTAATGCAAGTGTGTCTTTTGTGCAAACATGATAGAAATGGGTGGCAGGCTCTCTTCCTTGGCCTGATTTCCTTAGAGTTCCCAGCACACCAGGAAATACTTCTTTGAGGGAAATAAATTAATGTGCACTTATATAAATGATTAGCAAGTATTTAACTGTAATCATGCTGAATTCTTGTAGCTCTACTTTAACAACAATTTTTGATATGTTCCTCAGCTGTATGAAGGCCAAAATGGAAGAACACTGCGACTCCAGCATTCTGTATTCACTGTTACAAGAATCAGATCTGGCTATTTGGAGTGACTTTACTTCAGATGATAAAATCAAGAATGGTCCTGGGTGGCCCTATGTTACCAATTTCTATACAAACCTCTAAGCAGACCAACTGATATCAGTTTCAATTGTTTGTCCCTGCATAGTAACTTTGACAAAGCAGTCATTGGTTGAGCTTCTCCCTTGTAACTTTCCAATATCAAGATACCCAACATGAATGCTTGAAATATTTGAAGATGTTTGAAAAAAGGCATGAAGGGTGCAAAATGTGGACATGAGCAACTCTTCTTTGTTCCTCTCCTCTTTTAGGACTGCCTGAAAGCTTGTCAGGAGCAGATCGAAGCTGCCTTAGCTGATAACCTGAAACGAATATCGCAGCCTCAGCAATATAGCCCCTCCAAGAATGCAACTTACTTGGATAGCCAGGAAGTCAGCTTGACCAGCACACCTACGGATGTCACAGATGTAAACCTGTAACAAGTCCTCTTGGTGACTACCCAGTTCTTAGAACAAAAATGACTTCTAGAACATTCTGCCATCACTGAAGAACTGAGGAAATTTTCCCAGTAGATACCATATTTCTAATAAGACTGGGTTGTAGTGGACTTGGGTGGGACTCTTGAAATAGGACTGTTTCTTTGTGTTGCTAGCCTGGGTTTCCAAGGATCAGGGGAGACTTCTTTGGTTAAGCTTGAACCAAACCTAAACTTGGGAAGGATGAGTGAGCATAGCATCAGTTCAAAACTTTTCATCGGTTTGGGTTGCTTCATTGGTGGGGCCCTGCTGATATACTCCTTATTTTATCTCAATCTTCGCTACGTGCCTATTGTATGTGAGTCAAGAGAGAGAATGCACTTTCGTTGCCTGAATCACCTTCACCTTCCATGACTTGTTGACTTTCGCCCGAGACTTCCTTGGCTAAAGGTGTTTTGCTCAGGCTGCCTTTGGTGGGCATTATAAAAGCCCAAACATTATAGAGCATAGCACTGGAGTCCCTTTCCAGTGTCACTCGGTGCCAAGGATGTCTTAATTCTTTGAAGATCTAGAGTAGCATGATCCTTGAGCCCTTCATTTAAGAATGAGTGGGGGGTGTGCTTGCTTTTTGTAGGTGCTTATAAAGGTGCTGCTTGTTGTAATAAAAATGTAGAGAGGCCTGAAGGGATAATTTTACTTGCACCTGGTTGCCTTTGATTACTCCTGTGAGATCTATGAGCTGCTTTATTTATTGTAAGAATTAAATCTTGTAAAACTGCAGAATGCAGGGACATCAACAGCCTGGTCTGTCCCATCTTGCCTTATAAAAGTGCCTTAATATTCTTTCCTCATTCTCCTTCATACCTCTGGGTTGCTTACTTTGATTAGCCACTGTAGAAGTCATTCACATTCAGAGTACACCCAACACTTGCTGCTATACTTGTATGTAAAATCCCTGGCTATACCGCTAAAACCCTTTTAAAAGGCAGGCAGGAGAACTGCATGCAAAAGATGTATGGAGTGGGAATAAGTAAAAAGTTTTTAATGCAATCACTTGCTTTTGTAAGAGGGATAAAAGACGAATTATTTTCGCCTCAGAGTTTACAATATGATGAGCTACAGACTGCACTTGTGTTGAGTTAAATCCATGATTGTTTAGAAAAAAAATGTTGGGTTGTTTCCCCCCCTAAATGCTGCTTTTATGAAAGATCGCTTTGAGAATTGAGTGTTAGGTGAACTATAGTGAGGGGAGTAAACTTTGAGTTCTAGTGGTAGTCTATTATTCAGCCTTCTGGCTGTACAAGTTGGAAGGGACCTTGGAGGTCTTCTAGTCTAACTCACTGCTCAAGCAGGAAATTCTATACCATTTCAGACAATAGTCCAATCTCTTCTTAAAAACCTCCAGTGTTGGAGAACCCACGACTTTGGAGGCAAGTCATTCCACTGATCAATTGTTCTATCAGGAAATTTATCCTTAGTTCTAAGTTAGTTCTCTCCTTGATTAATTTCCATCCATTGTTTCTTGTCGTGCCTTCAGGTACTTTGAAGAATAGGTTGACACGAACTGATGCCTAAACGTCCCCAGTGGGGAAAAAAGGCAAGGGACAAAAAGTGTGTGGTGACACAGGTATGAAAGGGAAGAGCTTGCATTGGGAAGTCATGGCATCTTTCATCATTTTGGCATCATCGTGATTATGCACTCAAACACCACAAATGTACCAAAAAAGGATTTTTTAATTTTTTATTTCCCCTTTCCCTATGCTTAGCCTGGTATGTCATAATCGAAGTACCATCAACACTTCCAATAAATGAAAGTCTGTATCCATTAGAACTTCATACAAGTTTGAAAATGAGGAGGATGCATTTTAGATATATAGATATATAATGTTTGACAATATGATACTCACTGTCACATGAAATTCAGTTCTTAGGACAATTTTGGTATTTTACCATATTGCAATAAAATATTCTTGAAACTGGCTCATTCTTGTTGTCTTCCCTGGACAGTAGAAATATAATTTTAAATGAACCAAATAGATCTAAAATGTGATTTGACTACATTTTCTAAAGAAGGCTGTCTGTTCCATGGTGCTATTAATAATACAGGCACCTCTTGATTTGTTCCTTGCAAAAACTTCCTTGTTCATGTTATAATAACTGTTCCAATAGTGCACATTTCTCAGGTGTGGCAGCTAAATCCAGCAACTAAATGGTTAAGAAAAGCAACTAACAATACTATGCTTTAATGTTAATGCAGCATGAAAGGAATCAGCTATTTTAACTTGGAAGGAGATATGTGTATGTGTGGAGAGAGAGAGAGAGAACCACTACAATTACAACTATTAATTGGTTTCCAGGCATATTAGTGCCTGATACTTTAGATTACATTGAAACTTTATTGTTATGACACCCCTACCTACCAAAATTAAATTTCTAGAAGGGTTTTTTTGTTTGTACTATGGTGCGGTTAGTAATACTGCTCAGCCGTAACAGATCAACAAATTCTTAGACAGAAAACAGCTTGCCCTCATGCTTCTGGACCTTTCCCTCCTGGCTGGGCTTCCGAGAGACTGCAAACAAGACTCTTAGTGGGGAAAGTTGAGAATATGCCTGCACAGCGGATCGCAGTGGGGTTTGAGATCATGTGATTGATTTACGGTGTTTTATTTTTGAATGCTTGTATGCTACTCTGTGGAAATGAAGCAATAGAGAATATATATTAAGCAAAAAATGTCATCAGCCTGCTGAACCCCACTTTCACCATTAGTGGCCTTTCACCACATCCCTAGTAATAACTAAAATGAAGCGACTGGTTACAACCTGTGTGTTGTGGTTATGGTTGGTCCTTCCTGTGTGAAATACATTCCTTAGGAAAGTCAGCTTGGAGCAATTCCTGATGCTATTCTTGGCTAGATGTGTATTTCACCCTGAACTGTTTTACACATTTATGCTACTAAAAACCTTATTTCAAAAAGCAGCTTAAACTTTAGTTTAATGAGAAAGTTGCCATTAGCAAGATTTCAGTAATGGGACCCATCTGCAAACGTGCTGGATATCATTTAAATCAGAGTAATTGAGATCAATTTGGAATGCCATTTTTTGCCTTTTGAATTCATTACAAGGAGACATGCACCTATTTTATATTCAGCTAATCTGATTTATGGTCTCTGAAATTTTGAACACTGCAAAGATGGGTTTTTAAAATCCAGCCTAGTGGTCCACTGCTGTTATTTTGTTATGTTTTTTTCTACTAACAAACAAATCTGAAGACCAGTTGTAATGTAGCAAATATAATAAGACCATCCATTGGGAGGCTAGTGGGCTTCCCTGTACAGTTGCTTAGCTATGAGGCTGCTGGACTAGATAGGCCAGGGATCCATTCCAGCAAGGAACTTCTTATGTTCTTATAGTTTAGGAAAACAAGGCATGTATCTATGAATGTCAATCTACTGAAAAGCTGCAGTAAAATTGTCCTGGAATGAGTATCTTTCCTTATTTCTTTTCAAACATAATATTCTAGGAAGTTGGCACAATCACTACCTTAACATGTTAATGGAGAGTCCTTAAGAGGAGCTTGGGAAGGCGGAATAAAGAGCTGCAGGTTGGAATGTATGAGGCATTCATATTAATTGGTTCAATCTAGTATAGCAAGTGAGTCTTGGAAAAAGCACATCTTCAAAAGCCTCCATAGCTGATTAGTTTAAGGGCAGAACGTCACCTTTATGATAGGGAAAATGCAGGCAATAGATGATCCTCCCTATGGTGAATTATGATGCAATTCACAGATTGCTGTTAAGCAGAGGAGTTGAATGTGTTCCACGGGAATAAGGAGAAGCAAAACTCTCATGGACTAAGAAAAAAATGTCCACAAAAAACAAAGGGAGACTTTCACAGAGGTTTTTCCTCCCTTTATATATAGCAGAGGGAGCTTATAGATACAGAAGTTTCACCCATCTTGTCCTTGTTTTTTTAACAGATTCCTGAGCCTGAAAGTTTCTGAAATCCCGTTCCATGCTATGTCATTTCCTTGATTTGCCATGCTGTGTGAGTATAGCTAATTGTAGTTTGTTCAGTAAATCTTGACTAAGCAAACACTAAAAGTGAACTTGGCCAATTGTGGGATTAGGGTTAATGGAAACTAGAATTCAATTTCAGATAGATTCAAAAAAAGAAAAAGGAAATAATTATACCAGTTGCTCAATAAAGATAGCAAAAACCTTATAGATAACAAAGAAAAGGCAGAGCTTAATTTGGCTTTTCTGAGAAGAGGATATGTATTTCACAACACAGCTATGAAGAGAGATAAAGGAGCTTATTTGAAGATTTTGTTTGGTATAGACCAATGATGGCTAACCTTTTAGACACCAAGTGCCGAGACGAGTCACAGCCAATGAGTTGCAGTTTGTGATGTCATCGCCTGGCGCCGCTACTTTCTGAGCATGTGCATGGCCCCATGATATCACTGCTCCTTTCTGAGCATGCTCAGCTCTAGGGTGAGGCTGGGACGACTTGGCTCGCATGCCAGCAGAGAGGGCTCTGTGTGCTTGCTGTGGCACACGTGCCAAAGGTTTGCCATCACAGGTATAGACAATACCTCCTGATCTGGGTAGATGACTTGTACCTTAGCTATTGAAGAAACTTTACTGATCCAGCCTGATCTTCTTTTAAATAATTAGAAAACAGGTGCTTGGAGGGTACATGTTTCAAGAAGAACAAAAGAGAAAACCTAAGAGTTACAGACCAGTGATTGATGCCTTAAGGGATGCTTTCATTTGGATTTCTGCATTGGGCAACAGGGTGGACTCAATAATCTAGATGGTTCTCTCTTACAGGTGGGACCACAAAGTATGTTAATGGTTAACAAAACACAATTGATGCATTCATGGAACATGCTATGCCCAAGTAGTTGATATTGTGATTTAGCAAATGCTGAACCACAAACAAATGTTAGCCTATTCTACAGTTGTACAAAGGAAACCTAAAATTCTAAAGACTTAAATCATTTCTTCCTAAGACGATTCTGATGAATGTAAATGCATTCAGAAAACAGTGACCACAAGCCACTGACTCCGTTCCATTCACTTTGCACAACAATGTGTACAAGGTCTGTTCGAAGCCTCTTGACTTGGTTCCTCTGTCTAGGAACATGTTCCAGACATTGCCTTCCTTTGGCTTGGTGGTTTTACTGCTTTCACCCCTCAAGCGTCATGCTAGCAACCTGTTCTTAGTAACACAAAACTCCATCGACGGAAATGGTCTAGGCTGCATCAGCCATTAATTTACCAGCTCTGTGCAGCATTAACAGCTTTAGCCCTTGACCACTTACACTGCCAAATAGATGGATGGGTGACATGCAAATTGTTCAGTAATCGGTGCTCTAGCAAGTGTCTTGTCCTAGGGGACATATCATAACACAAGAAGCCTGCTGCTCAGAGCAGCCACTCAACCAAATCTACCCTGACGCTGAAACCTATTCCAGGACCAATTACTCTTCCATTCCCAGCTGCTGCAGGAATAGTCAAAAAGCTTGTCCACAGTTCAGAAAGAAAATAACGAGTCCTGCTTACTAAACATGCCTCAAAAGCATAAAGATCCTAATGTAGCCCTAGAGCTGCATCAGCCCGAAAAGCACAAGAGAAAGTGCCTTGCTGACTCCCTGCCAGTAAGTAAGCACTGACCTTTAGGATCCCCACATCTGTGCTAATCACAGCTAGAATGTGACTACAGCAGACCCCAGCTTCTAGTGGGAAGGAAATGCAGTACGGAAAGAAGCAATGACAACTGCTACATCAGAACCATCACAGATTGTCATCTGGAGCCAGCTGTTTCTCATAGTCAAAACCTTACATTCTACAATAGCACCCATCCAACATTCCTGCGGCTTTAATTATAGCCTCAAATATATTCAATTTTGGCAAGAGGGAGCAGAAAACAGAACCAAACAGTTGGCCGTTGTTAGGGGTACAACACTGGAGAAGCATTCTGAACAAAGGAGAGAATTCGGGACATAGGAAATATCAAGTACCAATTCTACTTCTGGTGTTAATACTGCTACAGGCCATCTGCTGATCCTCTGAATATTAGACTTTGGCAAAATAAAGTGCCATAAGGACCACATCATGCTTACCAAGATTATAGCAACAGATGTGAAGTGTTAGTTTATGTATTCAAAGCAGGAAAATTTCCTCTTATGTCCCAGGGATCCAAATCCTCCTCACCTAAGTTCCTTGAGAGATGTACAGCTTCTGCCCAGATCCCAGCAAACTTTATATTGTTCTTAGACACCTCAGGGCATTTCTCTGTGACAATGTTCAGATAATCTAGTTTAGAAGCAGCTTATGAAATAAACCACTTTCCAAGGACTCAACAACATCATTGCTCCCAATTTCTAGTTGAAACGAGTTGATCTGAGTTTGTACCAGCAAAAAGCAGAGGTTAAATGTAATATCAGCCAGAGAAGCAAGATAGTGGAAGGCTGCTTCTCTTGACTTTTGAAAAGAACACGACTGTGTAGCAAGATGACCTTTCGGGTTCCATATGTTAGTCAGGAAGAAAAGAGCAGCTGCAACAAGATTGCTTATTACTTTCCCATCAGACAGTGTTTAAATGTCATTTGTCCTTGGACTGTGCAACTGAAACAAGCTGAAGATCTCAATTAGAGGACTAAAGATTGATGTTCATACATACATATATGTGTTTGAGGCAGAGAAAGAATCATTTCATCATCATACAAAACGATCAAAGTTCAAAACATAGAGAGGGGCTTTGACTTTCCCAGTCACCAGAATTGAGAACAGAAATGGTCGCTGTCTTATTAAAAAGTGGTGCAATACATTTATGCATGCTATGCAGCACTCAGACATCCCTCTCAGGAAGCAAAGCAGCTCAAGTTCTATCTAGCAGGCTCGAGTTGCATACCCTGTCTGGTCTGACCAGTTGCCCTTCCATTCAGCACTCAAAGCGGTAACCCAAATCAGCAAAATACACACACACCACTTCTGAATCCGTAGGGACTGGGTATGTTGGATGGGGTCATAAGTCACCGCGTGAACTTTCCTAAGGGAACAAGAACCTTGATTATCCACATTTCTAAGGGACCCTATTCCACAAAGCAATTACTGCGTCTTCAGATGTTTAGATTGCCTCACAGAATTGGCACTCTTTTTATCTTTCCATTAATCAGACTTGCAACTCTTCCGCCTGCTGCTCTTTATTAATAATATTTCTCCATCCATGCCTCCAAAGGTCATGTAGTTATCACAGTTCTTTCTAAGAGGAATTTTCCAAAAACTTTATAATTCTACTATTAATGTTATTTATTAAGGAGAGCTCTCATCTGCAAAAGTAACCTTATTTTATCCCAAGCAGTGTTGATTTTTAAAAATCAATAAAAGTCTTAATTCCTGCAAAAAGGCTTGCTAAGCTCCAATGTTGTAGGATCATTTTACTCTTTATCTTACAAGTCCACATCATAAACAAATCACAACAACTGAAGTGAGCCATAAATGAAGTCCTTCATCCCTTACTTTGTTTACTCCATTGCAACTGGTGGAATTCCCTCAATGTCCCGACATTTGGAGTTCACCAGTTCCCTGCGGATTTCTGGAGAGATCTGGGGATGGTTGTGAAACTTCAGCAACTCCAAGAGAGCTTCCTTCTGCTCGGAGGACAAGTCCTCTTTGTAGCGCTGGGCAAATGTCAAGAGGCACTGGTGCCACAGGACAGGTAGGGTTCGCTGATCTTTCTGAAAAGCTAGAAAGTGAAAAACTAGAGCATCTACAACACGGAAAGGCAAGGCATATTTCTTGTCAATCAGCAGACGGAGAAAAATGCTGTTGGCACCACTGTATTCCATCTCAGCAATCTTTAGCATAGCGGCTCTAGCACAAGAAAAGAAGAAAAGAATGGAAATAGCATTCGAATGCATGTTTATATAACAATTTGATCATCTGATTGCTAAACTTAAGTGAAGGGTAATTAGGAGCAAAGAATTAAGGGAGTTTCCATATGCTTTCAAATTTACTTTGAAGGAGAAAACTGGGATTCCTAATGATGAAGGAAGTTAGAGGAATAGCAAATCTGTCCATCTACCTCACATCCAATGCCTTCAGGATTTGGCCACGCCAACTGGAATTATAGTTAAATCTAACACATATAGAGGACAGCAAATTGGGGAATGATGAGTAAACCTGACAGGCACTGGTCAGAAGGCAATTTGGGCTGCGGTTGGAGCAATGAAATGTAAAATGGCCACAATTTAAGTTGCTAATGTCTGTTACAGATGGTGATTCTGTGCTTTGGGGAGAGGCTGAATCTGAGGCTTTTCTTTAAACTTTACCTTCTTCATGCAGGTGTACCTGCTATTGTCAGGGCACCGGAGTGGAAAAATTGGCAACCCTATTCCTGGCGTGAAGTAATTTTTCCAAAACATTTAGGCAACAACAATCATATTACATTGTTAAACCCAAGGAATAAGTAAACATCTAAATACAAGAATATTACAAATCAGGCAATTATGTTTTCATAATTCTCACTGCAGACTCTCAGTCCAGCTATTAGCATAGCATCAGAGAATATTTTATTACAAGTACATTCTTAAATGTGTATTTTTTCTCGCAAGACATCAAAATAATTTTTTTTGAGCAAGATTTGAGAGCCAAGGATGCACAGATGAATGGCAAGGGAGACCTTTTACCACATACACATCCCCAGGACTATTTTCCTTCTACTGTTAATTAGCTTATCTTTCTTACCCCGAATGAAGGACTGGAATAGAGCACTTGGTGAGGATGCTGCCCACAATGATTGCTTCTCGCAGTGTGCATGTTCCAGACTCACACAAAGGGATGAGAATTCCTGGGAGGGAAGGGAAAGGGAGGGTTTGAGATAGCACAGCCTTTTCTAAAGCAACACACACCAAATCCCACTCAGAAGCTCACACCAGCACACCAGCTTGAATTTGATTTTTCATTCTTCAAAACCTGAAACTTTCAAGAATTGCATTGTTGTTGGATTAATCAATGTCCCCTTACTACCCTGTGGAGTGGATCAACTACAAATTCACTGATCTCCACATTCTGCTGCTAGTTATAGCTCTTTAAGATTAACAGGGTTAGCCAGTCTTGGTCTCACTTCCACTAATTGTCTGTCTTTATCAATAATTCCACATTTTAATCTTTCTTCAAACACCACGCTATCTCATTATCCTTTCTCAATGTGCATGGTGCTGTACAGGATATGGAGAAACCATTCCAACGTCGAAGAGCTTACAATACTTCTCTTTGATTGCAGAGACTTACAAACTGTAGCTGCAATTTATGCAATTCAGAAAGTTTGAAATGTAACCTAGAGAGACCTTCAAAAACTGGTTACAAAACTGTTTCAGTGAGAAGGAATGGGGGCATTATAACATATGCAGCTGAAGAATGACCATATCAACCGTGTTTAAGTTTAATTGTGCTTAAATGCAAATTAAATCACATCAAGTACAGGGAGTCCTCAACTTACAAACAGTACATTTAATGGCACTGAAAAAAGTGACTTATGGTCATGTTTCACATTTACGACCATTGCAGCATCCTCGTGGTCATGTGATCAAAATTCAGATGCTTGGCAACTAGCTCATATTTATGACGGTGGCAGTGCCCTTTCACGGCCTTCTGACAAGCAAAGTCAACGGGGAAGCCAGATTCACTTAACAACTGTATCAAGAAAGGCCATAGTGGGACAAAATTCCCTTAACAAATGTTTCACTTAGCAACAGAAACTTTGGGCTTAATAGTGGTCGTAACTCAAGTCCTACCTGTATTTGATTTCCCTACATCTACTATTGTTTGGAATAGTGTATGACAGTCAAGACTAGGAAAATTTACACGTCTCCTCTCCCTACCAAATTTTCATTTTTCCTGCCATGTTGTTCTTGGCAGCTAGTATTGATCCATCCCAATTTATCTTTAAGCACAATAACTGTTCAGCTTTACACTTTCACCTTACACTTTAAGACTATGAATGTATCTTATGCTTATATACACAATTATGATTATTATGTTATATTTTGTGTACTGGCACATAAATAATTTCAGGGAAACCAGGATAGATCTATTTCGAGCTTATTAGCTCTCATCAGCTGGGCTTACCCTTACTGGGAATTGAGCTCTGGACGTTTCACATCTTAAGCAGATGTAAGAATCACTAAGCCAGAAGTTCTCTTCCTGTGTCAGCTGGCCAGGGAGGCAGTATCATATATTATTTCACAACCCCTGGTAGGCCCTTTTTATGGGAGGAGCCAATTGTCTCCTTTTTCTTTCCTTCAACTCAATCTCATGAGTCATCTGGTAGAAAGTGGGTACTTTTATATTATGTTATTTTATTTTATTTTTGTCCTGACACATAAATAATTTCAGGGAGACCAGGATAGATCTATTTCGAGCTTATTAGCTCTCATCTGCTGGGCTTATCATTACTGGGAATTGAACTCTGGAAGTTTCACATCTTAGGCAGATGTAAGAACCACTAAACCAGAAGTTCTCTTCCTGTGTCAGTTGGCCAGGGAGGCAGTATTTATATATTATGTGTCAGCACAAAAAATATAACATAATATAAAAAAGTCAACCTAATAGTACCGGCTTTTAGCACTGATGATGTTACCTAGTTTGGATAATGAAACATATGCAAGAAAACAATCAAGCTTAGAAGATTTGAAATGAGTCGGGATGTATTATTTCAACTACGATGTCCAGAAAGAGTATTTTCAGAAAGTAGGGTATGTGCCAGAAAAGTCAAGATGGTATCTGCTGTCATTTTTTGACAATCCTGTTGATGCCACAGCTTTCAAGATATCCTTCTTATTGCAACATAAAAAAGTGCAGAAAACTGACAAGAAAAAAACAGATTTTCACATTTTACCTTTGCACACTGGTCTGTGATCACTCCATGCTGCAAAAACCTCTGCTATCCTTTGACAGGTAATGCTTTTTGCCCCCTGTAGCACATAGTCTTCATCGCAAGAAAACTGTACTGTTGAATCCAAGCTAAAATTGAACATATCAAAAATAGATTAATATGTACTGTATTTCTCAAAGTTTATTTGAATCATTTTAATAATCTCTTGCTACATTTATTCTATCAGTATTCCCCTTAAGGTAAAAGTTAGTTCTGGTTTGCCTTTAAAAAAAGTATGTCTAAAAGCAAATGCAGATGTGTAAACTTGTTTCGTTTTTATAGTTAGTATTACATATTCAAATGTATCTATTTCAACATTCTCTTTTTCTGCCATTGTTTAATTTATCTAATGAGAGGCTCAAAAGATGCCCATGTTTTAATCTATGTGTTTGCTATTCATAAAAAATGTATGTTATCTAAAAAGTTCTTTTTTTAATTGCAAGAACAGATAGATTGATGTTCATTCAAAAACAGTAATCTTTCAATTAAGTGCATTTAAAAGTTTCAAATTATTAAAAACAACTTGTAGCATTACTACATACTGATTTGATGAGGATGAAATACAACTTAGAAATGGGAAGCTCTTAACAGAGTGATCTTCCATAAAAATCAGAATGATTCACGTGCTGAGTCTTTTCTGATATTGAGAGATATCCCATAAAACAGAAAACGTAAAAACATTTTTGAACAGTTTCCTGGATAATAATTTACTTTGGCTTGTTTATTTCCTGAAACAATATTCATCCTGGTTCTTTGTCAGAATGGAATATATATTCAGAATTAATCCTATAGAGTATTACTATATTACCCTTTTTAAAAGACATAATCAAGGCACCATCTTAGACTAATCTACATAGGAAGTGCTATTATAAGTGCTATTATAAACTAACCTTGCTTCCTCGGTGTGCCTGTGCATAGAATTCCTAAATTAGGTGATTTGGGAGACATAGTTATGAACGAAAATACATAATATCTGTAAATTTACACTGCAACAAATTAATTCCTTTGATCCACTTCTCTTTCCAGTTTAGCAAGTAGAGATCTTATATTTTCAAAAGCTGCCTTAATACAGAGCTATATATTTTGATGGAACTACATATACAACCATGCTATATAAGCATAATACTAAAAAAGAATGGCACTTAATTCCTACACCCAATTTCTCAACTTACAATTAATCTTTTAGTGACAGTTCAAAGTTACAGTGGCAGTGAAAACAGTGACTTATGACCAGTCCTCATACTTGCAACTGGCAACCAGCATGTATTTGTAATAGTTGCAGCCTCGCAGGATCAACTTCCTAGCCAACATTTGACAAGCAAAATCAATGGGAGGAAGGTGTATTCACTTAATGATCATTGCTTAACAACTGTGATTAAAAAGGTCATAAAATTGGGCATAACTCTCTTAAACATCCCCTTTGTTTAGCACAAGCCCACTGTGGTCATAAGTCAAGGACTATCTGTAGATCAACAGATGTTGAAATACCTAGATCAGGGATTCCCAACCTCCAGTCTATGGACCAGTACCGGTCAGCGGCATGTCAGGAACAGGTCTGCACAAACAAGCCAAGTCTCATTCACAGGATGCAGGCAGCATGCAAAACCACCACTTCCTTCTGGTCCACGAAATAACCTTTTTCCATGAAACCGGTACCCCAAAGGTTGGGGACCACTGACCTAGATACATGAACACTTAAGGACAACGTTCAATGATTGTGTTCAAGTTCATCTTTGGAGTAAGGTATATCAGTTTAATTTTAAAGGTAACTGTAATCCAGTAGCAACCATGACCTCTTTATGATCTGTGGACTTCAACTCCCAGAATTCCTGATCAGTTTAACCCCTGCTAATGCATATGATATTTTGACTTTGTAAATGTTACCTAAAGTCTGAGCCTATTCGTTTTCCATTCTCAGGTTCTCCAGGATCTGGACACAAATTTGATGCCTGTTTGACACCTCCTTCATTTACTGCAAAATAAAAACAAAATAGACAGCTTGGAATTACATTAAAATATCCAAGAAAAAAGATGTAGGTTATTGTTGCAGTTTCTCCATGCTACCTTAAAGAGCTAGGTTTTTAGCACACAATTTATGCTCTATATTTTGCTTTGAAAGAAAAGGCAAATGGATGTCTGTCTTTGTTATTTCTTTGAACACCGAAAAGCTAAAGACATTTGTTCCGAACTTAATTTTCATCATTATCTTTGGGAAAATAAGAAAAAAAGGACTTATATAACATCTTCATTCATTGTAAGACAGCTGGCATTATTAGATACCTAATTATGGATAAAACGTCATAAATCTCCTAGATTTTGATATTAGGAATAAAAAATGGGACATATTATCTATATCTGACCTTATAGGAGTACTACTTCGTGTCCAACAATGTGGGTTTTTTTAAGCTAAGATGTTGTGCCCATTGATCTAAAAGCAATTGTGAGATTCATCTTTTCATATCCTATGTCAGTTCTACAGCTTATCTTCTGCCAATGCTCCAGTATGTTGAAGAAATACCCTTAATTAACTACAGCCTTACAGAGCTGGGATAATATTCTAATTTTAAAAAATACCTTTTATAATGTATTGTTATCCTGTATAAAATGTATAAAATCCTTTTCTAATGATTGTTTTTATTAATTTGCTGTTTAGTCAATTGCTATACACCACTGCCCAGCATTGCTTTGAGTGAGATGGGCAGCCAAATAAATGTGATAATAAATAAAATAATGCTCATTTTGAAGTATTCAATATTAGTTGTGAACATTTTCTCAAATACACACATTTAGTTTATAATACAATTTGATTTCTTGATTTCTTGTAACTTCATGGACAAGGTTTTAAATTCCTTCTGCAAAGAAATCTACCTCCTGGTAATGAAGCCACCCTGTAACAGCATTGTGAAGTGCATTGTCATCATCGAAGCGGTGCGACGAAGTGTCGGGGCTTGCTGACTTCTGGTGTGATGTTGGTTCATGGTAATGGTTGCCTGCAGACTGCTAGATGCACCCAAGAACTTTTGGAACAGTTTTGTTGGGATGCTTTTGATCACCACCATCCCTTATAGCCCAGGTTGGTGTCAAGTGACCTCCATCTCTTCTGGCTTCATTCCCAGGAGGGATATTTCTTTGCAGAAGAAATTTCAAACTTTATAAGACGTTACGACAAATGCCTCGATTTGAATGGCAATTATGTTGAAAAATAATATAATGTTGTAGTGTCTGTTATTGATAACCTAATGGAGGGTTTCCCCCAAAAAAATTGCTCTCGTGTTTTATATTTCACTCAATCACAAGGTAGGTTGTATTTATATCTATAAAATATTGCTGGAGAAAAAAAGTCTAGTGACATAACCTTTTGATCATATAGGTGACAAGGTTACTAGGACCAAATTAAGGTCTAATAATTTGTGGTCCAATAAGGCATGATATACTGGGGAAAGAATACAATTATACATATGTACTTTTCATTTCCCCTGTCCATTTTGTGATTTCCCCCTCTATGTCTGAACTATGAATGAGATTCTTAGGATGAAATGGCTTTGAGCCAAATATACAAAAAGAGAAGAATTGTAATAGCTTGGAAGGTCAAATGTAATGGAAAATTGTGATTTACTAAACAGCTAGTATTAAGGTACATGAGGATGGAGGGAAATGGTATAAAACATTTGTTTGTTTCCAATTTAGAGTGAGAACATTGTGGCTAAGGTTGAGATTACCTTTGAACCAGAAGAATTAAAAATATAATAATGTTAACATTATGAGATGCTATTTTGGCTTATCTCTGAAATTGTAGAACTTTTCATTTTGCAAGTTTGACCATAAATAAGGATCAAGGCCATTTTTCTCCAGTTTATCCAATTTGTTTATCTCAGTAATAATTTGTTAAGAATGTGCTAGCAAACTTCTATCCTCTTTGTCACTTTCTGGCTTAGGGTCTGTAAGCATAAATGTCACTATGCTATAGGACTGAATCTGAGTGTTTCCTTTGAAAATAACTTTGAAATTAGAAAAATGGCAACAGAGAAATAAGGGGTACTTTGAATTTTTCCTGCATTGCTATAAGAACTGTAGATGATCACATGTCACTGTACCTTTTTGAAAGCAGAAAATATGGATGGCTTATACCTATAATACTGTAGTATTAAAATTATATTTCCTCTAATAATATAAACACACACACAAACCTTCCCCCCAAAAAATCTAACGTCCAATAGGACAAACAGGTGGTACAACAAAACTTTACAATCTTCAGGGTGCTCTTGTTTTCAGATTCCGTTCTATTCTCTTCTCTTTGTGCAATTTTTTTTTGTTTTATTGCATTGATTTCCTAACTTAGTTCTTTCTGAACTTCTTTGTGAAGGAAATGAATAAGTTACTCTTTTATAAAAGTGTATTGCTAAGCCATGTTGTTCTTACGGTTGCAAATTAACTACAAATTGTACTTCGTGAAACAGGACAAGATGACTTGTTGCCAACTTTCTTGGAACACAGGAACCTATGCCCGAGGTAAGGTCACAAGACAGTAAGATAGGGATATCCTCCCAGGATGAAGCTATCTGTCCAGGATGAAGCTCCAAGTAAACAAGATAACTGTTGCTCTAAGGAAATGGTCACGCTAATTCCTTAGCTTCCAATATGACTCAAGAAACTACTTAAATGAATAAGGTGAGTGGAGAACGCTTCTTAGGGATAGCGTACATTCTGTAGAGGGTATAAAATGCATTTCTGAATATTGATTGTTGCTCTCCTTGTACTCAATCCATTTGGAAATAGAAGTGGAAGCCACATTAACAAATGCTTTTTAAAATAAACCTTTGAGTTGTAAACCAGACTTGTCTCCATGTTGTGAGATTCGTGTCTTGCATCTCACATTTGGGACTGTACCGTGAGTATTTTTTCTAAATGCTTTCTGAATTTCTGGAAATCCTGAGTATTCCATCGTGCACACTGCTGATGCTGTTCAGTTGATAGTCACTACACAAGTTATTTGTGAGTTGTTTGTAAATATACATACAGACACACACATTCTTACACAAAATGCTTTTAAAAATGTATGTGCATACAATATATGTATTTTTATAAGAGTCTATGTGAGTAAAGTGTATGTGTGAATACACACAGAGAAATGTACACACATGCAAACAAACTTTGTAACAGGTAGATAGATGGAGACAAAACAATGCCAACATTATCTAATAATTTTGAGGCCAAATGGGTTTTGAACATAGATTGCCTCAAGTTACAAACCTTCCATTTTGGTTAGCCTCTCTTCTTTCTTTATTTCTCTTGATTTATAATATTAAAATGTGGTTCTGGGTTTATGGATCACAATGAGAAATATTTTAAAAAGCATTTTAATTATGTGCAATTATGTAAATAATTATCCAATATTTTTCTCATTTTGCAAATTATTTTACCCTGTATGGACTTTTTCTTTCTTTATTTTTATCCTGCCTTTATTATTTTTACAGATAGCTCAAGATGGAGAACATATTCATAAGAACATAAGAGGAGCAAGGATGGTACAGTGGTTAAAAGCAGCACTGCAGGCTATTTCTGCTGACTGTCATCTGCCATTAGCCATCAAAAGTTCAGCAGTTCG
>JANHFO010008117.1:8387-19400 GCA_032468095.1 Pareas carinatus | reverse complement strand
TTATCTCTCGTTTCCCTTCTCACAAATTTAATATGAACCTCTCTTGGTACACCATGTGTAGTTGCATAGAATGAATTAACTCTATAGACTTGATCAATGTCCCAGCCCATATATTCCGGGCTTCTCTCAATTTTCTCGAATCTTGATAAATAATTACTTAACTGCCTGTGTAATTGTCTCCATATAATACCTTTTTCAAATAATCTGCTCAGCTTGCATGAATGTTATGCTGTTCTATGCAAGAAAAACAAGAGACTAGGTTTTAATAAGAGACCCTAAATAGTAATAAATTCCCTTCCTTGTACAGAGGTAATCATAGCCTTTAAAAAAGAACTTAGGTGTATGTTTTTGCTATTGGGGATGATAGCTATCAGTAATACCTAATAGTACATTTTAAAGATCACTGAAATATATCTGTTCTCTAACCCCAATATAAGTATAGGCAGGAGTATGCTTAAAAGTTATTTAAGTATTTTTGTTCTCTTAACTAATATACTATGGGTGGTAGTATAATTTTACAAAATGTTTTAATTCAGGTACACCAACCAATATTTGTAGAATGGCTAAGCATATGGTTGACACAAGTTTTGGAATATATTTTAAAGATTTAAATATACCTTAAAGATTATCTTCAATTCAGAATTGGCAATATCAGATCAATTCCATACACATATGACAATTTGGTTGTGAAAAAAGTATATTCCAGTAATTGATTCTTATTCCTGTCCACACCAAGATTCTGGTGTGAATTTAAAATGCAACCTTAGCTTTTTGATTCTTTGCACACAAGTAGCTGTTTAATTTACAGAACTAGAGGATAAATATATTTGAAAAAAAAAAGAAAGATTCAGTTTTTCAATGCTAAAGTTGTAAACATGTAGATTTCATTAGGATTTTATAAGGATAACTTTTTATTTTACAATCGGAGTCTATATGGTCAAAGTAGCAACTGTAACTGATTTTGGAATGTAATAATTTTTTATGCACAATAAGTGTCCTGCTGAAAGAGAGAGTAAATGTTTATTTGAAGTTGTGGTTTTATGCTCAAACACTGCAGCCACTAATTACCATATTTTTTGCTCCATAAGACGCACCTGACCATAAGACGCATGGCGCCCAGAGACCTCTAATTCGGAACATGGGTGCGCAGAGATCGCTCTGTGGGGCACTCCAAGGCCCAGAGATCAGTCTGGAGGCCGAATTGGAGCCTTCCAGGCACCCCGTGGGTGCGTGGAAATCACTCTGCGGGCCGCTCCAAGGCCTGAAGATCGGCCTGTAGGCCGAGTTGGAATCTTCCCGGCGCCCCACGGATCGATCTCCCGTGCTTTTTTGCAGTATTCGCTCCATAAGACGCACAAACTCCCCCCCCACTTTTTTTTTGGGGGGGAAGTGTGTCTTATAGAGCAAAAAATATGGTATATTTCATCTATTAATGTTTTTCCCATTAGAAAACATTAAAACTATATAGAATTAAAAATTATCAATATTATTGGTTCAAAACAAATATTGCCCAAATTATTCATGACATATGTTTTTTATTGGGTAAGCAAATATTATTTTAAAATCTATATAGTAAAACATTAAAGTACATAGAAATATTTCTTAGAATTTTAAACCTTAATCATTGGCTATGACCCCAGAAAGATTTGACTAATTGATAATATATGAAGAAAATTGTATTGTAAACAAATGAGTAATTGTGACATAAAAAATTGAATCTGATCTATGAACCATATGTAATTTTAATATGTTGTGACTTTTGAGGGTTCTGATGAACTGAAAGTAATAAAGACCGAAGACTCCGGCCTTTAGGTTGTTGATAGTGAGCATTTAAAGAATTTAAATATTTGTTCTAAATGTATATACATGAAAGTAAAACATTAAAAGTCACAAAGACAGAAAAGGGGGACTTACGTGTACATACGAGCGTGCTTTTTGTCTTTCTAGTCAGATTGCCTTTGTAAATAAAATCATGATATTCATATTTATCATTCCAACTTTGATAATTCAGCATGTAAAGGTATCCAAAATATTATTTTGATTAGATTGTTTTGAATGGGTTTACATTTTAAGACATGAGGATATAGATAACCTTTGCTCAGCTAACTACCTATTTGATCCTTGGTCCTAATGGCTTATTAGATCTAGAATGGAGAACTTAACCGAGTCAGGATTTTTTTTTTAAATCCTTACAAAAAAAAATCATTACATTAGCATCAAAGACTATATGTGATAGAGGAGAAATTGACCTAGAGACTTGTGATCATCATCCTCTTTCTGGGTCAGATGTTAAATAAAGGGTGGCTGATCAAATCTAGTCAATCTTGCATGAAAAAACTTTATTATATTTTAGTTGGAGTTTTGCTGAGGTCACCAGACTTCTGAGCAGTTTTCAGTACCTTCAGACCTTTTGATACTATGAGTGAAATAGTTTTAGTTATTCAACTTCTACTTCCTGTGTGGGAGGGTGGTATTCAAATGCAGAGCTGTTTCATCCTCCATCTGTATAACATCTACATTTGGTTTCTCAACTTTGTGGAACTTCCAGATGTACGAGTTTCTATTCCCAGAATTCCCCAGCCATTATAGTCATTGCTGAAAATTCTGAGCTGAAATTAGTGGGCACATGTCTGAACATGATTGGGATATACTTAGATTACTGAGCACGTTCCAAGATTTATAATAAAATACCATCAGTATGCTGATGACATGTCACTCTGTCTGTTTTTCATCTGCTCCAGAGGAAGTTTTGAAATACTTAGACTGGATGTAGATCAACAAATTGAAACTTGACAAGGCAGTTATACTTGTAGATGGTTGTTACGTCCGGCTGAGGTATTCTGAAAAAGGTTGTATTTCCCCTAAATGTATATAGAGATTCTCAATCACCCAGGTCATGGTTGTTTAGAACTGAAGAAGCTTCTTGGATGAGAAGCAAAATATTTTCAAGGAAAAAACCAAAAAATTCCAGTTGCCTTTTGAAAAGCACCTTTGAGATATTTCTCTAAAGTATTAAAACGTTTGTGTTCTGGGGTGCTTCTAGATTTATTCAGTAATTACAGGAACAAGAAAACTAGCACATAAAAGCTTTAAGCATTTATGATCTTTGCATAGAGGTGGGCTTATTTTAATAATACACAGCCTGGTAACTTCCAACCTGGACTATTGCAGTTCTGTACAGTATATGTGAGGCTGACTTTGAAGATGGTCTGGAAACTTGATTCTAAAAATTATTGGAACTGGATTCTATTGTTGGAATTCTGCTTTGTGTGTAATATTTTCTATACCTATGAGGCTGATTACTAAGAGCAATAGATGCAGAGGTAGCTAGCAAAAGTACACTTTTATTTCCTTTCATCTTAAAATTTTACATTTCATATCCACATGTAACACTATTGATTATAATGTTGTTCTTAAAACTGTCACTTCCTTTGCCTCTCAGTTCAATCCATTTTTTTTCTTCTGACAGACTTGTGCAGGTCAGATTCTCACTTGACTTATTTTCTTTCTATGATGGAACGTGGAAGAACACAGTACAAGTTATTAGCTATATAGCTATTATATAGACAGACTTAAGACACTTGGTTTTTTTCCATCACTATTATTTCCTGGATTAAGCTTATCATTGTTAGGTTTAGTCCAAAGAGCTTTTCTTACTAAGGTTATGCTGATGATTTTAGTTTTCTTCCTATGTTTTTTAATTGTACCTGTTAAACAGCAAGGAGTTTTTGGCCAAGTTGAGAGAGAGATTAGGAAGAAAAGAGATTTGTCTTCTAAAAAACAGTGCTCATTAGTTTACAAATAGACAAATTAAGCAATCTAAATAGATGTGTCTTGTAAGGGGAACTGAGTCTATTGAAGATGCCATTAACACATTTGGGACCCAGACCTCAGATTTTTAAAGCTTTATGAAAGGACAATAGAGTTGGAGCCATTCTAATCTCTGAGGGAAGAATGTTTCAAAGAGCAGGAACTATACCAGAGAATAATATAATCAATTTAATATTAAATGTATTTGAATATCCAGGAAAAGGCTTTATCAGGTCATTATGCAAAGTAAAATAAAAAATACAATACAGGACCATGTATTCATTGACTTCACAATCATTAAGGGAACAATTCTCTTTTGGGGGGGTAATAGGCGGATTAAACTGCAAAGACTATTTCAGCAAAGCAGCAGGATTTCACAGCTATATAACTTTGTTACACAAAGCTTTCACTTGCAAAGAATTATCAACTCATATGGATTCATTTCTAAAAATTTGAAAGCACTTGGAAAGCCAAGATAAAATATTATTTGAAGCAACTAAAAGGATCACATTTCGCAATTTGCCTCCAGAACATCAGGGATTATTAATATTCCTTGGATATAAGAAAACTAAACTTTGACTTTGTAAGAAAATAATTTTAGAAAGCAATCCAAAAAATACATAAAATCAGAAGCAGTACCATTTAAATTAGTAGATAGGACATGCTCTGGAGAAGCAATCTCCATAGGAAAGCCTATTGCCCTGTGTAGAAGAGGAAGAGATAAACTGTGATGATTAGATGGCTGGAAAAGGAGGAAGGGATGGGGTGAGCAAAGCCAAACCTTGTATTGCCAGAGAAAAGATCTTGTACCATAAATCTTAATAACCTACCCAACCAAGTCAAATTCACTTATGTACTTGGCTAATATTCTAGTATTTCAAGAACTCAAACTAGTTCATTTAATTAATGAAAGTACCTGCTGTACTTTGGAAATAGACAAAAATGAGGGAACAATTTGATTTGTAGAACTAATGAGAAACATATATAAAAATGCTGATTCAATGTGTATTAAATAGCATGTTCGGAAAACCGTCTTTCAAGTACAAGAACAGACAAGCAGTGTGTGTAAAATGATTTTCCAAGAAAATTACTGCTTGATTTATTCAGAGAATGAGCTACCATGTTGAATTTATAACTAAGAAATTAAATATTGTAGAGTATTGGCATGAGGACTATGTGAAACTATGGGGTCTGAGATTTTGCCATAGAAGTATAGAATGTATTTCAATTTAGTAAAAGGCAAAATGACAAAGGAACTGAAAAGACATTGCTGGTCCAAGGGAGAAAAATGCAGTAAGAGCCACCTACTGGCCATCTAAGGGAAAAAAGTCAGAAGGTTATTAAAATTGAGCATTTAAGCCAATGCACACATCTAAAACCTTGTAGCTCAATGGAAGAACTCTTATTTGTGGATTTATGGATGTCTTAATGTTATAACTTTAATTAATTAAATCTGAATAGCTACCTTTTCAAAAAATTCTATATTTGAAGCTTTGAATATGATAGAAAAAATGTAGCCTTTTATATTAATTCAATTCTTGATTTGATTCAGTATTGTCAATATAATTTAGTTTTTTTTCACATCTTAACCACTTTTTGTATTATCTAAAAACAAAATGTTGGAATTATTTTATAATCTATTACTGATTTTATGAAAAACAAAAATATAAGCCTTGGGGTAAACTTTCAATTTGTCCTGTTTTCTTGCACAAGCCTTAATATACTAATTTGCAGACAGGCACTCAAGTACCATGTCGAACAATTCTACAAATGTCTTTTTTTACAGGAAGCCAAGAAGTGTGTTCCAAAACACAGCAAATTCTGAATTTCTTGTGTCTCCCCCCTCCCCGAATAAATACCATGATCTCTAAACTTTGCTTCGAGGTATTTTCAAATAACCCAAAAAAAAGCATTGCTAAATTAGTTTGCTATGGCTATCATAGAACACTGATATCCAAATTCTAAAACCCTCATTGCGCTCTGACAGGATAATATTTTGCCTTCATCAGCCTGAAAGTTCTCTACAGATTCCTGATATTTATTCCATGAAGCTCTATAACATTTCTGCTGTGTGTCTTTGAAGCCATAGCATTTTCTCCAAATAGATAACAGGCTTGAGTCCAACAAACTTTTTATGGATAGAGTATTTTTATGCCGGACAAGGCTGATCAGGCAATCTAGGTATATTTATTCCTCTCATTCATCGCTTTTGTTTCTCACTGTTTGTTCTGAATGCCAGACAACACTACCTAATGCTTACTACTTTCTCAAACTGAAAATTTGCCCTTTCTATTTGTTGACTATGCTGTTAAGTTGTGCATGTTGAAATAAAGCTACTACATGGGGGGTTCAGAATCTGAAACTGTCGTATTCCACCAATGTATAAACTCTTCGTCAGTTTTCTGCTCGAGATGATTTTTTTCCTGATTCTTTCTAATTTTGGAGAGACAAGCACCATTAAAAACACATATGAAATAGTTTTGCTATTCACTGTCTTGAAATATCTAGTCTACACATTGCAATAAATATGCTGCCTCTTATTTTAGCTTCTCATCTTAATGTGTTTTGTGACATGATGTGTTTTGATATGATTGATTGTACTTTATAACATGATGACATGATGAATGTACTTTATGACAATGAATGTATCTTATGATTGGAATCAGTTTGTCAATTGTAGTTTGTATGCAAGTGTAGAGCATGTACACCAGAGACAATTCCTTGTGTGTCCAGACACACTTGGCCAATAAAATTCTAATTCTAATTAATGAAAAAGCTATCATAAAAAACTTTTGAAATGGGTTTATTAGGGTCTTGAATTGGTGTTCTGTCAGGTGTGAAGTCTGTCTTTCATTGAGCAGGACTGTTTAAAATTAAAATTCCTTTTTAAGTATTAATTATTGCAAAGAAAAAATTTCTCCCCTTCCCTAAAAAAAACAACAGGGAAGGCATCTGATAGACCTGTACATTCCTGGAGTCTTGCTCAGCATGTTTGAAATGAAAGCTGTGTGTGGCACTCTCTCCTCGTACTGTAAGGCAGCAGCTAATAAACCAAAGAGAAGAGTGAAATGAGGAAAGTAAGAAAATTGGTCCCTGGTCTCATCTTACAGGATAAGCTTCCCGTGACTGTTTGAAATGAAAAATATAAGATATAATTGGAAAGTCCAAGAGCTTTCCAGATCCCCCCTCTATGATTTTCTAGTTCCTTAATTGGCAACACTCTCCCCGCAAAAGCAGCTTTGTGATCTCTACAGTCCTCAGTTGTGATGGGTTTGTCGCGGGACCCAGGAAAACACAAGGGGAGATGGTTCAGCAGAATCCTTTGCCAAAGAGCTGGGGGCATGAGGCAAAGGAAGGACAGGCTCTCCTGTTAGTGCTTGCTGGATATTGAGGGAGGGTTCAGACCTAAAAGCCAACTAGTTTTATTCCTAGAGGTTATTTCACTATTTCTAGGACACCCTTTGGCTCTTTTCTTGACTCCCAAAGAGTCCCGCTGGGTGGGCGGATAAAAGCCCCCATATCTCCAGACTCTGGAGAGGAGCAAAGCTCATCCCACTGAGATCACTGAAAAGGAATCTGGGAGGATGGAGGCCAAATGGTTTTTCTTTTTTTCTCACAATTCCCCAGTGGGTCTAAGGCATTTTACTTTCAATTGTATCCTTGGGTTGCCAGCTAGGCAAATGTTATAATCCTGCTCCTCAACCTTCATTGTTGCAGCTTCTGAAACTGCAAAGTACTGGGGCTCAGCTGGATTTTAACATAGTTGTTCTCCTCAAGTACCCTGCTTTTCAGCTTCCTCTCATATAGACTTCTAAAACTGAGACTTATGATTTTTAGGTAAGATTTTCTACTATTTCAGATATATTTCCCCCATATTATCATTTTCTTCTATATTTCTTTGTTCACCCCTCCCCCAAAGTTGGCCTCTTTCTCTCCCTTTCCATTCACTAGTTCCCATGGCAACCAAAACTATCGCAGCCTGCTTATTATCCTAGGTTAACTCAGTTGGCCAATCCTTTACTTATACATAGTGGAAGTGAAAAGTAACTTTTATGTAGTAAACACATTTTTTTTTGTATGCAGGCCATTCAGAAATATCATAACAGACACTTTTGATTTATATATATATGTTTCTGCTGCTTATTATTATTTTTTATCTAGAAGGCAAAATAAAACTATAGAATTACTTTATGATTCTATCATAATGGGAAAATTTAGTAGGATCAGATTGTTGCACATCAATATACAAAACTGCAAAGATCAGTTTAGTGGATCCATAGATGACTTGAGATGACTTGATTCCATACCTAAAAACTGTTCATTGGATTGGAAAGTAGCCATTGGTAAAAAACCTACCTTAACACTAGGTGTCTGGTGTATAGGTAGCACATTTAAAAAGAATTCATACTGGACAAGGTATATAGAAAAAGATATAATAAGAACACTACTAATTAAACTATACATCTGTCACTATTGTTGACACAAGAACTTATCTGGGAGATAGATTTTCACAGGTAATTTTTTAAAAGAAGTACTTTTAAATTCACTATTTGAATTTAAAATCTACCAATGTTTAAAAATGTACAAAAATAGAGTAATTGCTTGATAGAACCAATATCTAATCAATCTTATTTTGAATAAGAAATCTTTCTAATCTAAATCTTTCCATCATGTGATCATGGCGTAGAGCTGTTTACATTTATGTCAAAAATGATAAATAGAATATTTTAATGGTATTAGAGAAATGGTGCAAAAATGGAGATTAGGTACTGAATGAATCATGAACTTTACCTGAATATATCTGAAATCCATCATCTAATGCCATTAATATCAGTGCCAATGAACAATACAGAAATTAAAGACATCCCATCACTGTGATATAAATCCAGCTTTCAAAAGAAGATGTTCAGGATGCTAAAAACTTGTTAAGATAAATATACATCAGGAATATGAATGAATATGCATATGGCACCAACATGTAATTCACAAATCACAAATTATCTAGGTGCTATACTAAACACTAAGTATTGCAATATAGTTCTTTGCAGAATGATAGTCATGAAAATATTATTCTAAAACAGTAACCTAAAGACCACTGTTAAATTATAGTTGATGTCTATGCCTATGTTGCATCATGAAAATAAAGCTGGGTATGGAAGAAGCTGTATGAGTTATTATATTTGCAAATACCCAAAATATATTAGTTTTACATATACACGTTGGTATTTTATTGACACAAAGTATAATAGTCACAATGAAATCTCATACATATATTATTGCAGGTCTCATACATATTATGCAGTTACTACACTACAGTGTTACCTGATTCAGTTAAATACTGAACATTGTATAATAATATTGAGTAAATCCAATCAAGGGATCAAAAGCTACAAATCATTGTTTTAATTTTGATTCTGTAATATGGCTATTCCTTTAACGTGATATTCAAAGGATTAATTTAACATCTATTTATGTAGGATTGCACAACACTGCAGGACATCATATTGCAGCGTCTTAAAATTGATCCATTGTTTTGTGTTGCTATTAACAGTCGAATAGTTTTAGTTGTCAGTTCTGTGTTCCATTATCAAGTTTCTGTGCCATGGTACTATTGCAAATTTTGAAGCCTGAATAAGAGATATGGTGGTGAACTGCTTGCAAGTATAGGGGGGGGGGATTCCTGTAAAAAAAAAAAGCTTTGGAATGTGCAAGTGATCACAGATATATACAAAGTTAATCCATTAGAAATACTCCAAAATATAGTCAGCCACTATCTTTATTCGAACCAATCAAAAGCTTGCCAATTTGCAAATTATAAAGTCTTTCAAGTTTTGAATAACTCTTCATTGAGCTAGATATTAAGCAAAACAGCTTTGGATTACTTTTTTTATGTTGGTATAGTGGATGCATGTTGGGATTATCTGTTTTCACTTCACTGTCATATCACAAACCACAGGTCCTTTGTTTGCAATACAGGGTATCATTTGAAAACTAAATTGGCTGTATGTAATAACCATTAAGATTCATAGTTTAACTTCATAGCAGGATCAAAGCATTGATCCATTACATTTACATTCAACTGAAAGGACAAGGATGTGAGATATAATTTGATGGATTAGTAGAAAGCCGATAACATGTCTCATTTAATAATTGCTCTAACATATTCTTTTGAAAGTGGAATGCATTTGTTATCACATTTTTTGCACAGGAAAAGAGAGGTTCTTCCCAACAATCGTTCTACTATGCTATCTCACTCATGGAATTTTACAAGGAAAGGGGCAAAAAACAACAACAGTTTCCCATCGCTTCTGTCTCTGAAATAATAAAAGGCTTCTATTGAGGAAAAAGAATAACAACACAATACTGTTTGTAGTGCTGGGAGGAGTTTGTCTGGAAGCACCATAAAATCCAGCTACCCAACGGAATTCCGTGAAGAAACTAACTAGCCTTCTTTTACAAAGGTTTCCCGTCCTGTATAATGATGAACCATTCCCATTACAAAAATGAGTATCTATTAATGGAAATCGATATCGGCTGTTTAAAGACCCCCACTCTCCCTTCATTGCTCGCAGCCCGCCTGATTCAGACTAACTCTTCCACAATACAGTCTTGCTCGAGCCAGACCAAATGACACTTTGAGTTCCATACCGATGCAAACCGTATTCAAAGTAGGTGTCAAATAATTAGATTTCCTTCGTTCCTTTAACGGGGTAAAACCGTTTGTTTTCTCATTAAAACCGAAATATTCCCAGAAGGGAATGGCAGCGTGTGAACCACAATGCCTCCTCTAGCTAGACGAGAAAACCGAGGATTGGCGGAGAGGTCGATCCCCCTGCCGGATCGCTTAAAAGAGCGCGAGTACTGAGACTGGACGCGCGTCCTCCAGCAAAGCGCTGCCCTCGTTCCAAGAAGCCCCCGTGGAGGAGCATTTATTCGGCAGACCTCCACCCTCCCTGGGCCCGAACGAGCCACGCTCACGCCTACACTGGGCGCCTCTGCACCCGACCCAAGCAGAGTCTGCGCCGCTTGGAGGGTCTGAGCTGGAGAAGCCCCCCCCCCCCCGCCCAGCTCCAGAGAGGCGGGCAAGCGGAGGACAAACCAAATGGGTCACTAGCACTTTAAGAGTCCCTTTGTCTCGGAAACATCCTTATTTACCCTCCTGCGACTCAACCAACCTTAACCCCACTTCCTCCCCCGCGATTC
>JANHFO010008115.1:35054-45478 GCA_032468095.1 Pareas carinatus | reverse complement strand
ATTTCTTGTTGTAAATTGCACTGTTGATGGAAAAATCAATAAAAAGAATATACAAAAAAAAATAAATTGCATTAATTAAGGAAATAAATATATAAACTTATGATGAAAGAGGGGCACATTATGGAAAGTTTGAATTTATAGTAATACATTTGGAAGTAGTTAATATCCTGTCACTCTTTATGTGATTTACAAACTATATTTTGCACAACATTTTAGACAGGTGACTAGGTGATGATAACAGCCTACACTAGTGGCCCCCAAACTTTTGGGCACCAGAGACTGGTTTCCTGGAGAAAGGTTTTCCCACGGGACCAGAGCGGATGCGGTTTTGCATGCTGCCTGCATCTTGCCAGTGGGCCTTGGTTGTTTGTGCGGTCCCACAGCCTGATGCTGGTCCAGGGAGCAGGGGCTGGGAACTCCTGGCCTACATGAAGCCAGTCAAAATGATCACCTCATTTTTAACTCAAACGAGAAAATAAGAACACAGAAGAAAATTTGTATTTAGCTGACACACTAACCTATGGACATGACAAGGTGACGTTTTTCAGGACAATTTAGATGTCTAGTGACATCCAGTAATTTAGACTTTCTTGACTGCATCAAAAGGAGTTCAGTCACAAACCTACCTTTCTTCTTTGAAACATTCTCACAATATTTGCTTTTGCCACTTATTATAGGCAGAAGGAATAGGGCTATAAAAATTGGGTAGAAAGCTCAAGTTTTGAAATTCTGCTGTTATGCAAAGAAGCAAAATATGATCGTTGCTATTTTCAATATGTGCGTGGTGTACAATCCAGCTTGCACAGAATTTGTCTTATGTAACGGTTCCTGGAAGAAAACCTTTGTATAACCTTGGGACTGCCTGTATTTTAGCATTTGCTCCCAGGCCAAATGCTATTCCCCATTCTCCTACCATTTCTGTAACACATCCCATAATGTCAAATGACACTTAATAAAACAAAAAAAATGAAATTCTTCCTTCAAACTCGCTCCCAATGTTCATTTATGAACAGATTGGGTCACTTTAAGGGAATCTCAAGAGGGCAACTCTGTTACTGACAGACAGAATTTAATTTTAGGCCAGGGAACAAAGCAATTCAGTATCTGTTCCAAAAGTCTTG
Organism: Pareas carinatus; assembly: GCA_032468095.1. NCBI lineage: Eukaryota > Metazoa > Chordata > Lepidosauria > Squamata > Pareidae > Pareas > Pareas carinatus. Next base: position 44,357 of record JANHFO010008115.1, on the reverse strand, counting down.
ATCTGGGAAGTTTTGTAATCTTGTCCTTCAAAACAAAAACAAAAACATGGCAATTATTTTCAACACAAGAGCAGAAAAAAATCTACAGAAAAAAATGTAAATGTATTGGCAAAATGTTTACGGTCCTCCCCATAATTAGGACCCTGTTTTCTAATTGTCCCAGGTCATAGGAAAGTGGTCTACCTCAGCAGCACATGGGTTAGGATTACATGGGGAGTCATGAGATGAGATTTTCATATGTTCTCTTTATGATAAAAGAGAAAATATCCCATTCCAAGAGCTTCAGGCATAACAGGAGATCTTACATTTAATGTCTGTCAAACTTAACCTGTCAAACTAGATAGTGGACAGAGACCATCAAAGAATAAAAAAAATAAAATCTTGACTGACCAATCAGGAGTGAGAAAGCTTTCCTCTTTCAAGTAAAGTTTTGAAAGGAGGAAGAACCAGTTTCATTTTGTCTTCCTTGTGTTGTCTTTTCTATGGAAAGAGATAAGTAAAGTATCAGGTCAGTGATATCTGAGACTGGACATTGAAGAAATATATAAATATTTGGAATTAGTGGAAATTTGGTATGAATTAGAGTAGTGAGTTTTGTTTTATTAAAAAAATGAGTTGTGCTGCTGTAGTTATTCTATACTTTATGTTTTTTTCTACACTGCTGCTCTCTGTATACTCCTGGCTAGGGGAACAACCCTTAATATAAACCCTGCAGATGTCAATTTATCCCTTTTTTGGTTTTGTTTCCTGGTCTTTAGCTCTGGCTTAGTACCTGAGCCTTGATATTCACAATAAGGCATACAATTCTTACTGAAATCAGATCTCTCATTCCGAAATGATTTTGATTATAGGGTGCACTTCCCTGCTTGGTTAAGTTACAGGAAAGAAAGGAAAACAGAGAAATTGTCAATTTTGTTCTGCTGAAGGAACTGATGCTGAGAAACACTTACTCAGAAAGTAAATGGACACTGACAGGGTCTACCAAGCAGGCTATACTCAGGAGTTGATAGTGGATGCAAACCAGAGTGTAACCATAGTACTTGACCTGTGTATGAAAATCCCATTTATAAATTTCATTTACAGCCTCCCAGAGATTTAGAAAGATTTACATTTTAGGTGCCTGGATATAATATGTATTTTGTAATAACAACCACTGAAAATAAAAAATAATAAAAATAAAAATATGTAAGAGAGAATTTCAATTGATTTAAATTTAAATGCATATGTCAGAATTTGAAGTCTCTTTGAACTTATGGCCCAGGCCAAACAGATACCCACTGACTCTTTGACAAATTCTTAAAATTTATTTTATTTATTTATTTTTTAAATTTCTATACCGCCCCTCTCCCGAAGAACTAAATAATTTTAACACCGGTGTGTTCAGGCTAAATGCCTTTTATGTCTTAATTGCTATCTATTTTTGATAACTTGGAGTCAATTTCTCTGAAACCTGCCTGAACATGCAAGAAGAACACTAAGATACTTCAAGAAGATGATTTACAATATTCCTTTTTTTTAGCAGCACGTGCCCATGTGCACTTCAACGCCAGACAAAAGGACAATGAATGAATCATTCCACTCATCATTTGATTTCTGTAATAGAGAAAACATTGATTGCTCAGGCTTTCATTTAATGAAGAAAAAAAACATGATCATAACAGAACTCAATGTTAGGTCTATTTTACAACAAGGGTTTGACATGTCTGTGCCAAATTTTGAAGCTACAACATTCCAGCAAACAGAAGGATATAGATGTTTGGTTTATTTCCTAAAAGCAAAGTGGAAAAATATAGGCATGCACTATCCCATAATGAAAATATGCAAAGATTGACTATATTTTTTTCAAAAGGAACACCAATTTATTAACTCTAGACTAAGCCAGATGAGAACTGAAGATGCATTTGATGTATCTTTACAGGGGCAAAAAGGAAAAGAGTTATAATTCATCAATAATGTACATGCTATCTTATAAAAAGATCTTAACCGTGCTTAACAGTGCTTAGCATCTCCAGGAAGACATAAAAAATAATCTTTTTTGTGTATAAGAATTTTTATTTTTAAAAAATAAAACAAAAAACAACGTGCTTACATATTTTCATGGACATCAACCAGCTGTATATACATTTCAGACATCTTTCATCAGTTCTTACCAAATTTGATGACATTATTTCACACCTACTCCTTTAATCCTACCTAAACATCTATATAGCTTTTAAATCCATTTTAAAATGCTAAAACCTCAACTAGTTTCAGATTAAATGAACCATTCTAATTTAGATAATATCATATTTGTATAACATTCTCAAAAATTCTCAATTATATCGAAGGTCACTTACGCTCCTATCCTGATTTACCAGTAATACTCTAGAATTAAAAACTATGTTCATTTAAAATACTTTTATCTATCCAGGTTTTTTCCCATATCTTCCACCTTTATTTTTTCTTATCTATCTTTAATCTTTAAATCCATTTTAAAACTCCTGGACCTTTTAAATAACTTCAAATTTTATAAGAGATCTTATAGAAATCACTACATAATCACAATATTATCAATTCCATATAATTACAATATAAAAAAAGAAAAATAATAATCCATGTATCAATTAACTTTTAAATCCATTTTGAACATCTTGAACCTTCTAGCTAATTTGTATTTTTATAAGTATTTTGTATAAATCATTACAGAGCGGCAATTTATTTCCTTTTTCTATTAATCCTTAATCAAAATCAAAATTCTCTATTTTTATCATCTAATTTCCCTATCAAAATTACATTTTAAATAAACCAATTAAATAACACACCTCCTCGAATTTCTCAATCTTTACTGCCTTAACATAACATTTTTTAATTGTATCAGTAATCACTTTAACAAATGTCTTAGTTTGCCAAAAAGATTCCAAGATTCAAATTATTTCCTAATTTGCCAGTAAGGTTCCCAAAGTTAACAATTGTTTACAATATTTTTTATCTGTTCAAACTTTTTCCATAACTCCCACATTTGAATTTCTTTTCCCTCCAGTCTTATTTCTACATCTCTCCATCTTCTCATCCTTTCCTCTCTTATCTTCCTCCAGGTTCTCAAAAGTGTTTCTATTAAATCATTGCATCTCCTTGGATACATTTTCATACCCATTTGTCCAGTTTAATTGTTCTTTGCTTTGATCAGTGTAGCTAACACTCTTTTTTAAAAAAAATATCTTGTCTTTCCTTGACAGCTTTTTGAAATTTTGTATAGTAATTCAGTCTTTTCACTTTAAACACCATCAAATCTCTGGGAGCTTGTTGTGTCCCTTTTATTTCCTCCACTTTTGTGTCCATCTTTTCTCCGGGATGTCCCCTTTCTTTTAAATTTTCTATGAGTCTTTTTGTTGATCCAGTTTTTTGTGAATCTTTTTAAAGCCAGCATCCATTTCCTCAGCATAATGGTAAAACAGTTTCTCAAATGATTATTTAAATGTCATTAATAACGCTTGAGTGCTTTTCTTCTTTTGACTTGTCATTGTTTATGTAGAGGCTCTTTTTAACATTTACTTGCTTGCAACAAAGTTCCACAGTTTCATTTCTTTGTAAGTCCAAATATTTACTGTCTTATTTCCAGGTATAGTTCACAGCTGTTCTTTTCAAGGTCAGATAATTTGTTTTTTAACTCCAAATATTATTTGACTTCTATTTAAGCATCAATAAATCTTAAAAAGCGAATAACTTCTCTGGTACAGGATATGAGAATATAACCTTTTTTAATTTCAATGTTAGTAAAAAATATTTCTTCCTTCTAGAATCTTGATTTCATTTACAAATACTTATTAGAGTCAGTAAACCCTCCTGTATTTAGTCGCCATTTCCCCCCCTCTTTCTGGGTAAATATATCTTTTTAGATCTCCTCTTTAACCAGGTGGTATTTTTGGTAGCAGGAATTTTTAAAAGTCATTCAGGTGACTGTGTGTCAATTTTTGCCATTTTGCAGTTTGACTTTCAAATCACTTATTTTTTGCTTCTTTGGCTCGTCTGTGGCTAGATGCTGTGCTTCCACAGCCAGCTTCGTGGACCTTTGAGGGGTTCCTTCCTGATCTTAGGGTGGTAGCCACCTCCCCTGAGACCACAGAACAGTCCCTCCTCTTTGTTGCCTCTCCGGAGCAACTTAGGACTCAGCTCCTGGTTCAGAGCTATCCTGGTCCACGGGCTGCAAGCAGTATGGTTAGGGAGCTCCCTGAGCCTGTTGCTTCATCGCCGTGCTGTCCGCCGGAGGTCCATAAAAATAATCTTACATACAGGAAATATTGCCTTACTTTACATGCATTGCCAAGTATATACATGGACTCAATAAAGAGAATCTATTTTAAATATTTATTTATACAAATGCAACCTTTTATAATAACCTGCTTTAAAATATTTCTTTCTCTTTAGACCTTACAAGCCTAAAGTGCATTCTGGCGTTTCCATTCCTATGAGGAGAGAAGTTCAATAATTGTTCCTAGACTTTGAGATTTAGATGTTGGATTGAGAGCTTGCTAGATTGTAGTCAGGTTTTGTACATGGAACTTCTTTTGGTTTGAGAGGTGTTACATATTTTTATTCTCTCTAAAATAGCCCCCTCCAATTTGGAAATTCTGGAAGTTGTATTCTCAAAACAGCTGGTCAATCTCAAACTAGAGAAGGCTGATCTAAAGTGATTCTGGATGAACATTTAAAAAACCACATTGAAAGATTATTGTCATGTTATATGTCCATATAAGAAGTATCTTTTTCTTTCTGAACTTTTTGAATTGCTCTCTTAGAATAATTTTAATTTAATTCCTGCAATATGGATTTCATTCCCCTATTTCCAAGAAAAAATAAGATTATAGATGTGATTTTTTTTGTTTGTTGATTTTGTTCTCTATTTATTTTGTCATATTATGGATTGAGGTGAAGACTCAATGTCATGTTTTGAGATTGTTTTGCTGATGCTTTCTTACTGACCAGTCCAAAAGGTATGCAGTTCTTTGTCCGCTCATCAGCCACATTGCTAATTGGTTTATATAAGCTGCTGGAGTGAGGTAGTATTTTCTTGGGCTTGTTTTTGAAGTCGCTCAATTTATTACTTTGTACTTTTCTTAGCTTTTATTTTAGTGTGAGACAAACATTTGGAAATGAACTTTTTCTTTCTTTTGATTTTTGAATGAGTATGCAAAGCACAAAAATTGTGAAATCTACAATAATATGTCTTTTAATAGCAAATGCAGATGCTAACGAGGTGATTTATTTCCAAATAATAGCTCCAATAAGGATAGGAAAATATTCTTTCCAGTATATACTTAATTAAAAAGACACTGGATATCATTCCAACAGAACAGGCAGTAGGAGAATTCCCCAGGCCTTTGCAGGCCCTGGCATGCCCTCAACATTATTCTGCTCAGGAGAATTGTGAGACAAATGTGTTGCATTATCAATGAAATCCTATGGCTAATAGGATTAGACCAAGTAGAACTTTTCAATAGCAGTCCTCCAATTGTAGAATACTTTGCACTATTTTAAGACTATTAGTCTTTTAAAGTTTAACTCTCAGTTCTTACGACACCTCTGAAATGTAACTATGCTTATTCTTGAGGATTATGAAATCTTCCTTCTCCTCAGTCCAAAAGAAGATCCCCTGGGATGCAGAAGCACTAGAAGTACTGTTGTTCATTTCTAAATGGGAGAGAGCCATTAGGTGGACTAGCTTTGAGAATCACCTGTCTTTATATTTTTCTGAGTCAGAAGCTCGTGAAAACACTTGCCAAGCTAGCAACTGAGTAGACTCAAACAGGAGGATGTTTCAGAAAGGTCAGAGGACAGAACAAAATTAAGAGTTGTAGATGGTTGTCTCCTCCAATACAAAACTCACCACAGCTTTTAAAATTTTATCTACTTGACAGAAGCAGAAAGCAGCAATAAAAGGGAAAAGATACAAATAAAAGAAACATAAAGAAAAAACATAATAACATAAAAATATAACCAGATATATTGAAAACAACTCCATTTTTAAATAGAACATTAAAACCTGAGACAATGCTGCTCAGCCTTTGCATGATGATGACAGTCAATTTATAAGCTGAAAATATACATGTATTATAAGTGAGGGTGGTACATCTTTAGACCTCTTTTCTATTTCCAAACCATATTAACAAATTTATTAATACAAAAGTGTGTATCTTTGGTAAAAGTGACCCTTCCATCATTTCACCGTCCAGCATAATGAAATTTGTTTGTTTATTCATCCCATTTCTACCTCATCCACCTCATTTCCAAATTGACAGGCAGCCCTGTCTAAATATGCTCTGGGGCGACCAATAATCAAAAATTATTTTATTGAATGAAACTCATTTTAAGATAAGAAAAACATATTTTCTTTGAGATATTTATTGAATTGTTAATAGGGAAAATTCTCATTCTTTATTCCAGAATCCATAAATTATCAATATTGACTTTAATAACACTGTTTAATTAACATTAATTTTAATGTCTATAAAATTATGTAGATTTGGAATCATTCAAAACAGTTGTCAATGCTAATAATAATTCAGGAATGTTATATGCTTCTAATGTATCACAACTGAATTATAAAAGCAGATCTCTTAATATACTGCCATTCTGCAGAATTACAAGAAGAATTTAGTTTGCCAATTAAAAAGGTTTTTATTTGGGCCTGATATATTTTGGATATTTTTTTTCAGAAACATTATAAAAACAATATATTGTACAAAAAGAACTCTCTCAAGATTGTGTTCAATGAATTATTTTTTATTATTTGATTGTATACATTCCAGTTAAGAGTTCAAAGTGCTTGACCTCTTTATCTTATGAATTCCTGAAATGAATCTCAGAAATGGAATATAGTACATATTGACAAGAAAAGTAACTAATCATGGAATGTAATCACAAAAATAAAACTAAAATAAATGGCGATAGTTCCTACCTGTCTAGTCATCACCTGAATTGCAGTTATCAAGTGGTGACTTGTACTGTAGATACTGGTGGAGATAAAAGAGTACTGCATTAAAAAAAGACTATATTGACTTTCTAAATTTATCAGAATCAGAGTCAGATTTTATTTTGTCAAGTGTGTCAGGACACACAAGGAATTTGTCTTCAGTGTACATGCTCAGTACCTGCATCCATACAATAAACAACGGTGATTGGAATCAAAGATACATCCATAATCAATTGTATATATATATAAGCATATGACACATTCATAGTCATTCATCTTGTCAAGTACGTATAAGCACAGATCCAAAACCTGTTACATATTGCATAAAATTAAAAGGAAAAAAACTGGGGAAGTGCAAAGAATATTCCCTCCCAAAAAAAAACCCTTCAAAGAGGTGATACAGTTTTACAATATCTATACAGGCTAAATTAAGGTTGCAAAACAATACCAGAAGCTTTCAAAAAGTAATGGCAGTAGAGCAGAATTTGATTGCCCTTATGGAGTTGCCTGGGAGTAAGTCTTCGGGTTCTTTTCATGGACCTCATGTTTCCTTTTTCTTCAGATGTAATTACTATTTTGCCAGTTGACAGTCTTCATCTTGTCTTCATTGCAACAAAAGCAAATACTACCGAAACCAAGGCTGGTTAAGATGTTCTGCGAATAAGATCTTCATATACTGTATCGGTAGTAAATTCTATGCATAAATAAACCTTTTAACTATTTATTGTTATCTACAAAAACAGAGGTATCCATAGGAAGGTGAAAGGGTAAAAAAAAATCAAGATGACAATGTACATAAAAATGAGACATGACTTTTATTAGTATGATTACAGCATGCTGACATTTTAACAACCCCTAAAGAAACCCAGACCATAGTAAAAAAAATTTTTTAACAAATGCTACATACATAAACACTAAAGCGGTTCAAGTCTTTAGAATTTTGGGTCAAGACAAGCCATTTTCCACTCAAATTCCGGGAAGAATGAATGCTTAATTATATGCTGGTAGCCTTTAAAGTGAGGACAAGAAAGGCAGTTTCTTTATGAATGGATGTGAAGTTGATTTAACCAGATGGACTTTCTTGTCTTTATGTCAAGAAAAGTAGGGAATGACTAAAACAATGCTTATATGTGGGTGGATTCATTCACTCCTTTGATTCAATTTATATAGCCACCCAGTGATTCTGGGCCACTTACAATAAAATAGAAAAAAACAATAACATACCTAATATGTTATGCTTTATCTACAGCACATGTGAAATAACTCAAACTTTTCTATTGAAAAGTCCTCAAAGAGGGGAAGAAAAGATTCTGTTATGACATTCAAATACGGAAATGGTGGCTTTAATAGGGTGATTCCTCTCTATTTCCTCCCAATGGAAATGGTTGTTGTGGAATTTGGTTAGAAGCACAACAGAAGGCACACATGCATCTGGGCAAAACTGCTTCTTTGATTTGCAATGCGCTCTGGATATTTTTCCAAGACTGAAAAAAGTCTTTGGTGTTTCCAGTCCTTGGTAAACTGTTGGTTTTATACTCCAGTGGAAGTTGGTAAGTCTAATGTTCCACCAGAAATGTTTTCTTGCTGTGAGGCCTATTTTTGGGAACGGCGTGGAAGATTGGTTGTCTTTTTTTTTTTTTGGCTTAGTGTGTGGCCCTGCAGAAATGCCAGAGGAATGTCTAGTTTTTCTTCTGGTACAGCTGAGTTAGAATTTTTTTTAATTTGCCTTTTATGTGAACAGAGTTCTTTCTGGTTTGTACTTAATCAGATAAAGGTGTTTTGAAAATAGAACTGATTATGAAAGAAAGCCATACTTTGCTTCCTAGGGGTAAGAAAAGCCAATACAAGCAAATTGCATCTATTTCTTATTCACTACTTTCCCTAACATGCATGTTTTGAATACCACATTTTCAATATTCATTTATCTCGTTCATTTAAGATATTACCCATCTCAAAAGTGACCCTAGAATAAAGAATAAAAAGATAAAGATCCCCCCCACTGCACATACATACTAGTCATAACTGACTCTAGGGTTCATCTCACTTTCAAAGCTGAAGAGCCAGCGCTGTCCTAAGGCGTCCTCATGGTCATGTGACCAGCATGACTAGATGCCAAAGGCACACAGAGTGTTGTTGTTAGCCCCCCAGGCTTAGAACCAATGTTAGGAACAAGCAGATGGTGCATGCAGCGAAAAACGCTGTGGGCTAGGAAGTAGAGATGAAAATCAGTATCACACAGACACAGAGTACAGTAGGTATAAAAGTCTTTATAAACAGAAGTTAAACACAGTCCAGTCTTCTAAGTCAACAGTCCAGTTATCATACATAGTCAAGCAGTCCTTTTACTAACCAAG
>JANHFO010008113.1:25727-38175 GCA_032468095.1 Pareas carinatus | reverse complement strand
CAAAAATTACACCCATGTCAAAATATGGTACAGACTTGTGGAGTCTGTCAAAGATCCCTAAACTGAAACAAAATAGCCCTGTATCAGTAAAAAAAAACCAAATATGAGAAAAAGTATATTTGTTTATAGGCTTCCCATCCAAATGCCATCTTTTAAAGATTTATTTTATGGAACAGCAAATCTATGCTTGCAGAGGCAGTCAAGGTTGAAACAGGCACTCACTCCATTTGCAGTCTAACAGTAATCAAAGTCTTGAATTATTAATGGAGAATTCTTCCAGTAAGTCTTGATAAATTACCAAAAAATGTCCCTTTAAGAACAGGAGATACTTCAACCCATCACATGGATTAATCCAGTTGTCCAAATCATTGCACAGCGTGGCTTCTCAAGTCAGATATTGGACCAAGACAACATTCAGACAAAGGGTCTTGGATGTTAATGCTCAAACTGATATTGAATCACTTGCAAACCCCAAGTGGTTGAAATGCCCGGCCAAAAACCATTTGATGGTTTTCAAACCATCAAATACCTGACAATGGACTTGACTCAATGCCCTAGGACAGCCCTTAACGGAGTAAGATTTGAGCAGCTGGATTCCATAGTTTCAGCTGCTCAAAGGATTCCACCAAATGTCATATTCTAAAAGAACATGTGTTTGTAGTGGAGCCCCCCAAATAGAAGACATTGGGCATGTTCCATTGAACTGCAATAATTGAAATAATTAAATTACCTGTATGGAACTTTTATTTTATAATATATGATAACGTAAACCATCATTCATGTTCTGCATTATGATCCCTTTTGGGATTATTATTATCCCAGAGTCGCTTTATGGGTCAAATGGTCAAAATAGTCATTTCATAAATAAACTAATAAAATAAATTATTTTCCTTCTCTCTCCATCTCTCACTATATATTTTCATGCATTCTTATATAAACCATATACCTACATCAGATTATCTGTTCAGAAGCTTCCATTTTCACACCCCTTTGGTTTTCTGCACATGCTATTAAATCTCAAATTCTTTCTCTTGATTATCCCTCTATCGTCTAATATGTCACACATTTAGAAGAAGAGAAGCGCAGGACCCTTTAGCTTTTTCATCTTCCTCAGATGGGGAGAGAGATAAGGAAGCAGATGGAAATCAGATTAAGGCAAATAGCTTTCCTAATATGCATACTTCTAAAGATCAGCCGGCTGGAAAAGCACCTCTACAATTGCTGTGAGTCACATTGCAAGATGTACAGAGCCATGTGGTAGCATGGTGCTTTCCAATTTTCCTGCCTTCGGGAAAGATTCATCTAATTGGCTTGTCTGAAAAGGTATTCTTGATTTTCTGCTGCTAAACCTCTGAGCGTTGCAGTGTTTGAATATTCTTCTTTCTTACATCACTATCTAATTGACTAGCCCTTAAAAATATCCCCAGTTTTCTGCCAAGTTTGATGTTATTACTTCCAGTTTTATTGTATCCATCCAAAAGGGTCAGGGAGCAGTTTTGTGTGGTTGGTGTTCCATTTTTCCAATCGTATTTGTTCCAACATAAAGGAATTTGCCTAGAAACGGTGGTGAGAGGGTAACTAGCACACAATTACTAGTGGAATACATTCCTAAATAGAGATTTTGAACACGTATTTTAGTCACTGTATCACACCAGCCACTGCACTGAACTAATCTGTTAACATTTCTCTCTGTCTTTCTTCTTTCTTAACTGGTTGTGTTGGACAAGCAGTATTTAAATTAATACTTTTTTAATAGCTTTAATGATGGTGATGGAAAATGTATTAAAAATTGGATTTTGCAATGTCATGTATCACAGGAAGTTGTTTGTGAGGCTTCTTCTAGCAGTTATTTTTCAAGAACTTTTATAATGCACTGCCACACTACTTAAATATTTGCTCATGAGTAGTCTAACAGTGGACTAAGGGTTTGTCAACTTGCTAGTTTTAAATGCCCTTCCTAGAAATTCTCTAATATTTCCGTGGGTGTCTTCCTATAAATGAAAAAGTCCGATTTCTACTCTTAGAGACACCCCCACCCCATCCTGTTTTCATACTACCACCTATATCCTATGACAGAACGCCACAACTTGTCCAAAACTCCAGCCACTAAGCTACCACTAGAAATAAGGTTTTGACCCTGCTTCTTCTTCGGGAGATAATATGGGTCTGTCTCCAGACCTGTCTTTTCCTGATAGAGAGGTTGATTGTCTGCCAAGGTTTTTACTTCGTACACTGCATTTTGCAACACCAACAATATCCCATCACCCTCAGAGAGGACTATGGGTGGTGTACAAATAAAATGTCAAAAACATAAAAATAGAATAACAGAGTTGGAAGGGACCTTGGAGGTCTTCTAATCATGCAAGAGACCCTGGGTCATTTCAGACAAATGACTATCTAATGACTATCTAATTTTTTCTTAAAAACCTCCAGTGAGGGAGCATCCAGAACTTCTGAAAGCTAGTTGTTCTCACTGTCAGGAAATTTCTCCTTAGTTCTAGGTTGGATCACTCCATCATTAACTTCCATTCTTTGTTTTTTATTCTGTTTTCAGGTGCTTTGGAGAATAGGTTGACAAAGGTAGTTAAAAATTTGACATTAAAAGTTAATTCAAAGTTAACAGGAGGGCTTTCCGAGTGCTAACCAGTCCTATAGCTATGTGTTCCCTCTGTGAACCCCAAGAAAGATGACAGAGCCAGGACGTTAAATATTTTCAAAACGCTAGGAGTTTGTGGGTCTGCTTATCTTCTGGGGGAGACAGCGGGGGTAATTGCTGAGAAGGCTCTCTTTTTGGATCCCACCAGTCAGAATTCTTTATCTGATGGGGTCTGCAATATATCTTCTTAGCCTGATCAGGTGGGACAAGTTGAGATGATAAAGACAGTGTCATTAACAGTGATGTAGAAGTTTAGAAGGTCAAGACTGGAGATGATTCATGCACTCAATAGGTGCAAGACGTCAGGATCAATATCTGGAACCTAATGAATTATGAAATGTGTATCTTAAAAATGTTAGCACTAAGTGTAAAGCAAACCCTTTGGTCTCTTTGTACCCTAGAAATCATACAGATTCTCAAAAAACCAAAAAGTTAATTAGCAATGTTCAGGAATTCCACACCAGATGAAAACGCTCAGGGAGACCTTGCTATACAAGACTGTAAATCAAGGTGGGAGAGAGGAGAAATTTTATTTTTTTCCCCTCCTCCCAGGATAAAAATATATAGGTTCGTCTTCCCCTTAGCTGTGAGAGCAGAGACTTATGGACCTTGCATTATGCTACACCCCTATGTATGTGGGTCTCATGTGACTTCGATCCTCCTGTGGAATGGAATTCTCTATATTTACAATGTATTTATACTGACTACCAGGAGATATGGCTCATTTCAGCTATATATGGTCTGAGAGATTCTAATAAGCATATCTTAGGCAAAAAATTTAATTTATAAAGAAAACAAACAGAAAGGTTATAAAAGAGTTCCAGACAATGAATGGATAAGTAACAAACAGCAGCATATTTTATTCACTCTTTTCTGCCAGTTCTCTTCCCACTAAGAGACTTTTCCGAACTTGAGAGATCAAAGAAAATCCAGGTGATTTGTAGAGACTGGTTGTCTGATTTAAAATCTTTGACCAGGACTTTCTCTTGCTCTATCTGCTCAAATTAGAGCTACCATATTCAGGATGTAACTAACTGGACCATCAGTAGATTGCAACAATGGAGTACAGTTTATAGCTCTCTTTGCTGCATCTTGAGGTCCTCTGGACTGAACCTTTCTCACACAGATTTAGTAAGAAGGAAACAGGAAATATGTTTTCTGTATTGTGATTTATGCTGCTTGCAATAATCTGGCCAAATTGAACTCCTGGAAATAAGGACATGTTGCTGGTGCTAAGATGTCTGGCATCAGTGACATTTCCTCCCAAATTGGGACTATACTGGAAAAATCAAGATGCCGAATCATCTGATTCAAGCACATTTCTGTGAGGTTAAGTATATCAAACCTTTTGCTTCTGATTTGTGGTGTGACCTTGAATTCTGTTTTGATTGCTTTCATTCTTACTTACTCCTTCCATCTCATAATTCTGAAAAAGGATAGTGGTACATTTTGAAACAGGACTTTTCCTGAGTTAGGATAACTTTTCATTTATTTCCTTCCTTATCTTATATTTTATGAGTACCAGTTCAGTGTAGTGGTTAAAGTCTCAGGCTAGAAACTTGGAGAGTGTGAATTGTAGTTCCACCTTTGGTACAAAGCCAGTTGGTTGACCTTGGGCCAGTCACTTTCTCTCAGCTCTAGGAAGGAGGCAAGGGCAAACCACTTCTAAAAAACGTTGTCAAGAAAACTACAGGGACTTGCCCAAGCAGCCTCCAAAACTTGGACGTGACTGGATGGTTGGAAAAAAAACCTGTCATAATATTTACTTAAAACCTGCAAAAAATATAAAAAAAGAAAAAAATGCAGAAAAAAGGAGAATGGGGAATGGAAGAAAAAGTATGTAAAAGGGGGAAAAGTCTTCTTTCCACTTTTTCATCGAAGAATGCAACAATATTTGCAAGAAATCTTGTTGCTTTTAATGTACTCCTGCAGATGTATTACATTCTCCAATTCTTTCTTATCTGTTCTTCTATTAGGTCTATTCTTGATATAATTGGCTTTCAGCACTTAATTACAAAGGTAGGCTTATCTTTTAAAGTCACTTTTATATAATAGCTGTTCTCAAACTTGCTTCATCTTTTCCATTCATCTTTTCTATTCTTTTGCACGAGAATACATGCTCACAGTTTTTACTAGTTTTTTTTAAAAAAATTGGAACACTACTTGTGGAAACTATAGAATAATAATCCTGGATCAATTTGCCACTTCCTTTCTCTTTCTTTAAAATTAAATTTGCTGCTGTTGTTTTTCTAAGGTCAAATATTGTACATAGATCAAGCAAGGTTCTTAATAACTTGATCTGAAAACATAAAATGAAAACATAGCTTATTGAATGATTTGGGAGAGTCAATTTGTTAAAACATAAAAACCTGGTAAGGTTTATATATTAAGATGGATGTACAACAATAACTACAACAACAAAAGGGATGTTTCCATAGCACACTACATGAGTACGTAGTAGGCTTGTGCAAAACACTTCATTTTTGAATCACATTTAGTGTGAAATTCCACAGATCATCCAGATTTCCATGTACAAAGCTTGGAAATGTGCTACTTCGATCATTTCAGAGTGTCTCAAGCTTTGAAGGGGCATTTTGTATTTTAAACAGCTATCTTAAATCTCAAAACAGCTCAACACACAGCCAAAAAGACAAGCTCAAAATGTTTCAGGATATTTTGCATTCATAATAGTTCAGAATCAAACATCTTGAACACTAATGTGAATGTGTTTTAAATAATCTCATTATACTACCGAGTATATTCATTGCTTTTTTATTTTCTCTACCTACTACACTGGATCCTAATTAACATTCACTTTACAAAATAGAATGTCTCTTGAATATTTGCATTTGTTCCCAAAATGCCCAATAAATTAATGCATTAAGCCTATGCACCAAAACGTAGTGTGAGGGAATTCTACAGTAAAATTGCCACTAAGAAGACCTTAGCTTGGGTAAATACTCCGTAGCAACACTAGCAAGGTCTGTTTTGTTGCACAGATCTCAATGTCTGGAATTATTTTTCCTGAAAACAGTGTTCCAACAAAACTAGCTACCCTGCCAGTTGAACAGAGCAGACTAGAACAGAACAGGACAAAACAATAGATTTGGAAGGGACCTTGGGGGTCATCTAGTCAAATTCCCTGCTCAAGTCCATTCCTATTCCATACAAGTGACTGTCCAGTCTCTTCTTAAAAACCTCCAGTAATGGAGCATCCACAACTTCTGAAGGCAAGCTTTTCCACGGTTAATTGTTCTTAATGTCAGGAACGTTAAATTTTGCCCCTCCTCCTTTGTAGCAATTTCTAGTGATCTCATCTATAATCCTACTTCTTACTTCTTCCCTTGCCTTCTCAGCAGTTGACACAGCTGGTGAAGAAAAGAAGAAAACAATATAACTGACAAGGTCATTTATCAAATGGAGTCTTAGTTGCTTCATTTCTGCTGTCCTAGGATTTTTCTTTCTTCAGTTTACATGTGGCCTCTGGGTTATGAGATGTCAACTCTTTTTCAGAACATAAATGCTGGAACTAGTTTAAGATACCTATATTTCACTCCATTTTAAAAGAATCTTCTGGTGAACCGATATTTAGGAATATTGGAATTTGCAGTTTTATACTGAAATAAAGGTTTCCCGCGTACTTAGTGGGAAAATGGTGACAGTCTGATTTATTTTTTAAAAAAGTTGTGTCAGGCCAGATGCCATAAAATCAAAGTTCAGAAACTAAGCTGTTTTCTACTTTTTTTTTTAAAAAAAAAATCATCTTTAGTATGAAAGCCAAACTAATGAAGTTCCGTTGCCATCTTGCATAAAACTCAAATCCAAAAGTAAAAGTTATGACAAAACAGCAACAATAACAAACAAAACATTTGGAAGATAACTCAAAGGTGGTCATATAATTTTTGACATTTTCATAAGATTTGCTATAATTTCTGCAGAGGAATCCAGAGGCAACATTGGTTGTCTTGAAACTTTAATATCAGACTTATTTGGGAGAAAAATTCATAGCCTTGAATATGTTGTTTTTCAGGTGTCCACTTGTTAAAAAAATGTTTAACAACAGCAGCATAGTTTATACTATTCTGTACACAGATTAAAATGCTTCCAGACTTAGCTTGCTTAGGTTTCTAATTCTTCAAGTGATTGTTATTTTCTCATCTCATTCTACTGAATAATATTTTGATCATAAGCACTTTGTTTTGTCAGTTGCTTGCATGAAATTTAAATATTAGAATGAGTTGGTTTCTCGAGATTTAAGACCTTAATCTAATGTCTGACGGGACAATGCTATTTCAGCAATTCCTCATATTTTCTTTGCCACTCTCCTTTTGTGAATGAATGAGTGACTTTCTTCTTCAAGCACAGATAGTTATTAACTCCTTGTAGCAAATTCATATTTTTCTTTAATTAGTTTCTCTTAGATGCATGGCATATACTAAAGTAAGTTTATTATTTAAACCTTTTTATTCATTAATTTCTACTCATTCATTCATTCATTCATCTCATATCCATCTCATCTGTAGGCAACTCTAGGTAGCTATAGCTATACACTTAACATATATGTAATTTACATAGCACTGTATTATTTTAACTCAATCAATTTTTTAAATATAACATTTGAGAAATTGCTCTTGTGATATGCATAGACAGAAGTGACTCATGTCTAAATTGATCTAAGCTGGTTTAAATTTATTTATTTTGACAGGAGATGAATAGCGAATAATTTCAAGATCACTTCCATCTAATAATGGAAAAAAGCATATTTTTCTTTATTATGAACTTAATGATTTTAGAAATGATTTTGTAGCTGAATTTAAGAATATTATAACATCCTGTAAAACTTTAAAAAATGATAGTACTTCATTTGGGTCTTATTATAGAAAATAAATGGGAAATTTGTTTAATACATAGTAGTTTGTTTGAACTTATCATTTCAGTTTCTCTTTGCAGTTGTCAATAAATGTCTACTTAATTACCTTTTCCTCTTGAATTGAAAAAACTCAAGTTCATTATAGTCAAATAATGTTACAGACAGATCTCATTATCTAGAAGAATAAGAGAGCCCTCTACTGTTCAAAATAATGCTTCTGATTAAATTTTAGAGTACAAATTGTCTTGTTTTTCAATGTAGTTCATATATAGCTACTCAAAAGAACCTTCCGTTAAATCTGATTGGGATTACTTCCACGTAATCAGACATAAATGGCAGATTCATTTAATAATTTTAACATTATATTTTAGTGACTTAATCTCTTATCTTAATAATGTAATTAAAGTGCATGTACTTTAATCAGACTGCAATCCAACAGGATTAAGAATTTCAATAATTAGCTTCCTTCTAGAAAAACACTGTTTATTACTACATTTGTATACAGCCATTTCAGCAAATTGACTCATAGTTGGTGTTTTTTTAAAATGCTTTTAGACATTGATCAGTACTAGTATTTTAAAAATCCTTTCTTCAGTTTGCTTCTCTGTAATTGGGGAAAATCCACCGAGACTGTATTGCTCGACCTTTCCTTACAGAGCTTTTCTATAAATACTTTTTTCTTTCTAGAAAATGTAGTTCCTCTGCTGCAGTTGTTGTGATAGTCAAGCAATTCTTCTCTGTAGCTCAATTAAGTAACATAAAGATTTTATTTTCTTTGCCTGCAGGGATTTGATTTTTCATGTCTTCTTCAAAAACCAACAAAGTAGACCTCCTTGATTCTGTCAAAGTTCATCCCTATGTCTGTTATTAGGGCAAAGAGACTTCCAATAGGACCAAAGAAGATCTTCCCATCTTTTTGTCTCTTACGCACATACACATCCACAGTGTGCCTATTTGCATCTAATCATACCCATATTTCTGTTCCTCTACTGCTGTGGTGTAGCTTTCCTTGAGTCATTCAGCAATATAGCAATAGCAATGGCACTAAAATTTACACAATATTATTTATTTATTTATTATTTATTTATTTAGATTTATATACGACCCTTCTCCCGAAGGACTCAGAACGGTGTACAGAAAACATAAAAATATACCACTTCACAGCACTTCTAAGCCCTCTCTAAGTGGTTTACAAAATCAGCATATTGCCCCCAACAATCTGGGTCCTCATTTTACCAGCCTCGGAAGGATGAAAGGCTAATTCAACCCTGAGCCAGTGAGAATTGAACTCCTTTCACTGAGCAGAGCTAGCCTGCAATGCTGCATTCTAACCACTGTGCCACCATCATCATAGTTCCAAATATATGAATGAATGAATCATTGTCTTCTTCATGTTTACAGCCCATAAATTGAACAGAATTATGTAATTCCTGCTGTTTTTCTACTCAAGCTGATATAGAAATGTCTGTATAATTGATATATAATTTATTAAGTAAATAGTCAATGACAGCTGCAAGGTATGTCATGTCACTCATCACATTTGAGATGACTAGCAATAGTTGGTCTAAGAAAGGTGTCCATTGACTTTCCAGACTTCTACAAGTTCTCCATGCGTTATGGGGTGGAAATGGAAAAGCTGGATCCAGGCATAGTTATAATTCAGTTAAGCACACTGAAATCCATTAGGCCAAACTTAGCAGATCTATGTTCACAAACGGCATTGGCTTGATTCACATAATGTGCTAAGCCAAACTGAAACAAACTGTGTTATAGATTGTCACTATATTATGTGAACAAATTGAATCAATTTTGTATGTTTAGTTTCCTAAGTAGAAATTGTGAGTTGTCTACAATTAGCCCTTGCAAGGGAGCCCCTTTTTAAAAAAAAAAACAGGCACAGCAAAACCACAGTATTCCGACTATGTTCCAAAATGCACTCCTCTATACATAGAATGATTTTAACTCCTTATGCAGAAATGTCAAGGAAAAATACTGTATAAAGATCTGCACAACTTGGGGCGAAGGGAGGAGAAAGAATATGTCAATCAGACACGGCTGTACATGGAAATGCGAAGTCCCACTAGGCCGAGCATTCTCTTGGCTGGAGATAAAACTTTTATGGCCAAGGTTTTGCATCCCTGTAATGAGACATGTCATTTAAATAGATTTTAGTGGTATTTGGAACCACAAGCAATCTTGCACAAGGGAACACTTTTTAAACGTACTAACGAAAGGTCTTTTTTTAGAGCTGACATGCTCAGCATTATAGAAAGGATGCTGGTTCTCAGGAGACATAAGTAGTATGCTCAGGAAAGCTAATTTTTTTTGGTAAGGAGGAAATTTATTAATAGGGCAATCCCATGCATATTTGCTCATTTTTTTTAAAAAAACCTCTGCCATGGCATATATAACACTAACTTTTTCCTAAGTGTGCATAAGGTTTCAGCCAAAGGATTATGGCGGCAGCATGTTGATGTGTTAAAAAAAAACCAAAACCTATAATTCATCATAAACAGAAGTGGCCAGAACTATACTTTTCTTCTAGCAGCATCTGTGAGGGGTGTCATAATGGCATTTACAGCAGCCTGAATGAAACTCCACTTCTGTATTAATCTTCTGAGGGGTGGAGCTTCAGTCCTGAGGCTTGCAGATATTATTTTGTCTTCCCCCCCTCTATTTCCTCCTATCCCCATCGCTTCCAACACTTCTCAGTAAGGAGGATTATAGCAGTGGAAGAGTAACATATAAGATGGAACTGACTTCTACACCTTGGAGTTAGTCCCCTAAGGTTTGAGTTAGTTTATTATGCCTTTATTTATTTGATTTATAGAACTGCCCATCTCATATATATGACTTACAAAATACATAAAAATGCACAGCATAAAAAAATATAAACAGACAGTCCTCAACTTGCAACAGTTCATTTAATGACCAAGTTAGAATGGCACTGAAAAAAGTGACCTATGGTCATTTTTAACACTTAACAACAAGGCAGCACCCCCATGGTCACCTAATCATAATTCAGATGCTTGGCAACTGACTCCTTATTTCTGACCATTGCAGTGTTCCGGGGTCATGTGATCCCATTTTGCGACGTCCATGGGGAAGCTAGATTCACTTGGCAACTGCGTTACTAACTTCACAGTTGCAGTGATTCCCTTAACAACTGGGGCAAAGAAGGTTGTAACATGGGGCAAAACTGACTTAATTGCAGTCGTACGTCAAGGACTACCTGTACAATGCAAAAAAATAAAAAATAAAAACTTACTGCAGCTGAGCACTCTAAGAAACAGTAATCAGCAAAGGTAAGAGATGGGCCTCTTCCATGTTGTGCAGTCCAGGTCTAGGAACAGAACCAAGATTTCAGGGGCTTATAAAAGGCCAACAGGGTTGAGACCAGTCCAATTTCAGGCGGAAATATGTTCCACGGGACAAATGCTGTGGGAGAAAAGGCTCTCTTGCTGCACACTGCCAAACTGGGTAGGACTGGTAGAAATAATTGGTGAGGGACAGTCTTTCAAAGAACCCTGCGAGATGTCATGAAGGGCTTTAAAGATAGTTACCAAAAACTCCCTCCCTCCCTCCTCTTTCTTTCTCTCCAGTTATCTAATGAAAATGACTTGAGGGATGAAACTCAGAAACAAGGAAATATATAATGTAAAGTCACAACAAAGCATTAAAAAGCATCAGAAATAAGGAGAGACAACTCAAATTGGAAATAGGGTGCAAAACAAACCTCTCCCCAGCTATTTTACTGTGAAATATTGTGATTCACCTAAGCAGATTTAAATACAGCACTAAT
This sequence comes from Pareas carinatus, assembly GCA_032468095.1. NCBI lineage: Eukaryota > Metazoa > Chordata > Lepidosauria > Squamata > Pareidae > Pareas > Pareas carinatus. Next base: position 26,847 of record JANHFO010008113.1, on the reverse strand, counting down.
AGGAGGAGTTAATTGATTCCACTACCATCAATTATTTCTTGTTAGGGGCCTTTCTCAAAAATCTATGTCCGTTCAGGGGGGAGAAATGTAAATTAAACATATGTTAGAGTTTAGTGTTATTTAAATCAAGTTTCTGTAAGGAAAATTGCTTAAAAATAAAAGCAGTATTACTGGAATAACTGGATACAAAGAAGTATATATTGTGAAACCCATGAATCACATTAAATTATTCATACCAGATTGATACAGGAGCAACTAGGAATTTGCATTCAAAATCCCTCAAATGAATTAGAGAGTAGTTTGAATGGAATAATTTATATGGCAGGCCAACTGTTTCCCTCTAGCCAAATCGACAACTTAGAGAGGTCTCTGCTTTTAAAATCACATTAAGATACAACATGCTTTGTTTAGTTGGGACTTTGAAGTAGTAAATCCAGCTATTGGTACCTGAAAAAAACAATGATTTCTTGCAAGGAATGGTAACATTTGAAGAAATGGAGATTGAAATTCTGCCTCCCAACCTTCTAGAAGAGCTGCTCATCTGATGATGAGAAGAAACCCATAATTGCAATTATGGGAAAGTACAACTTCCTTGATCCTGGTTTAGCAGAAAGTGTACACCTAGACAGGGTCTTAACATTTTAGCCTAGATTTCTAAGTGAACCCAGTCAATGCATTAATACTTCTGCCCAGAATCCATTAGCAACTTATTTTGGTGATATAATCTCCCAATTTACACTTAGCAACTATTTTGCTAATTAAAGGGAGGGGATGATTAAACATTAAGTATTCTGGGGAGGAATTTAAGAAAGACCATACTTTATTTTAAAAAAAACAAGAATAGGTATATATTGTACTAGCAATCTGTACCCGTGCTACACTACGGGCTTAGTATTGCGGGTCCCAAAAAAGCGATCTGCGGGCCTGGGGGAAGCTTCTAATCAAGCCCGCAGGCCTCTCTGAAGGAGTCCCCCAGGCCCGTTGATCATTTTTTAGGCCCGTGCGGAGCTCGAGGACACTTCTAAGCAAGCCAGCCGCCGGTTCTAGAGGTCTCCCAAAGCTCCGCGGGGGCAGAAAAAACGGGCCTGGGGGACACCTCCAGAGAGACCTGCAGCCTTGA
>JANHFO010008113.1:8665-19634 GCA_032468095.1 Pareas carinatus | reverse complement strand
TCTTCTTCTTCTTCTTCTTCTTCTTCTTCTTCTTCTTCTTCTTCTTCTTCTTCTTCCTCCTCATCCATCCATCCATCCATCCATATCTATCATAACTTTATTCTGTATTGCAGGATGCCAGGGGGAACTGCCATTTTTGAAATGCAAGATTTCATCTCATAATAGGGGATAATGAAAGTCTCATTACAGCTGTTCAGTATTTTTTCCCACTGACAACAATAAATTTGTTTACTGAAGATGATAGGTAGCAAAGTTTTTTTTTAGGAACCAGCCATTCAAAACTAGCCTTTAACTTAAAACATTCATACCTTCAAATGGGAAAATCTAAAGATTGCGCTTAGTCCAGCAGTTGAAAAATCAAAAGCCAATTCTCTTTTTCTCCATGAATAAAAATAAGTTTTTCGAAAACCATTTTGTTATTTGAGCCATTTCAGTGATTCCCCAACCCCCGCCCCGGAGAGGACATGTTAAACATACAGGAGATAAGAACATGATGCAATATATTAGAAGTTGCAAATATATGAGGAAACAAGGAGATAGGTAATAAAAGATGCCAAAACATTGCAATAGACTCTCTCCTCACATTCTTTCTTTTCTAAAATGTCAAATGCTTTGGAAAAAAAATTCTTACAATAGGCAAGGTGAGGTATAATAATATGGTTTACCAACCACTTTTTGAACCCAATCTGCTGCACTGCCCTAATAAATAATTATGTTCAAAATTGTCTCTCAGTCTTTCATATTGACACAGTAGACAGGTGGAGACTGTTAATTGGAGGGCCTTTCTCTCATCCGTCATTCACCATACTTAATAATGCAGACTACAAGCAAGACCACCTTAAACCACAGAAAGACTGGAGCCTTGTGGTATTCATTTTCCAGGAGGACTACTTTCTATTTTAATTTAAGTACACTGGTCAAGTCAGTTAGACAGCACTGATTAAATTTATTCCATGTCTAGCTTGACAGTGAGTTTACCACTTTAATTTTCTGCTCCAGCTATCAAAATGTCTTATGTTTCCTTGGTAACAAAAGTGGTAGCTGTTGGGATGACATAAAGGACTACTTTAAATGCCTTCGAGTTTAAAATATAAAACATAATCGTGATGCAAAACAACAGTTAAAAACAATTAATGAAAATAAATAGCTGTAGCCATAATCATAAAACGGGGGCTTAAAGTCAGTGTACATCATTTCAGCAGACTGTTAATATGGAAGTTGCTGAAAACATCTATCAAATGAGAGGCTCTCTGTTTTATGACTGAATGAAACCAGACAAAATTAGCAGACAGCCTTCAGGTGTGAGTATACATAACATACATAGAGACCCATGATGGCACAGGAGTGAGAATACAGTATTGCAGGCTAATTCTGCCCGCAGCCAGAAATTCAATCCAGACTGGCTCAAGGTTGACTCAGACTTCCTTCCTTGTAACCCCAAATGACCTTAGAAAGTATAGAGTACAAATATGCAACTAGCATTTGTACTCTCTGTTACTATCCTTTCTATCTATATTGTCAGTTGAACAGGCATTCCTTCTGCTGTTGTCATTAATTGTGCATGTTTGGAAAAACAGCTTGAATTGAAGCCTTAAGAATATAGAAAGGAAAGGTGAAAGAGGAAAATAAAACAGAAGACACCTGCTTTTTAATTTGACTTTTGTAATCGATTTACTTTCAGTTTTGGATTATAAATAAATTAAAAAATGTCAACAACCAGAATAGTGGTAAAGTTTAGTGAGGCAAGGAGTCGATTATTAGAGCCACTGATAGAAAAAGGAATTACCTGAGAAATAATCACCAAAAAAAAAGTTTGAAGAAATGGTAAAACAAGTATCTGAAGCTGTCAAATCTGTTAAAAGTAGAAGTAAGAAGGGAAGAACAATTTGTCAATTTGAAAAAGGAGATAAAAGAGGACGTTCCAAAACAGTTGAAGAATCTATAGGACAGCATATGGGACAAGTACAATAAATTAATGACAACGTGGAAATTTTAGAAAGTAAAACAGAAATAATAAACAGAGAGATGGAAAATGTGCTACTGGAACTGAAAGGAAAACAGTTCTCACAAATGAAGGTGGATATATGTGTCCTAGGATAATGTTGCAGGATCCAATCTGAGTCGGTCACTGTTAGCAGAGGTTTTTAATTTTGTTTATTTATTTATTCAGTCAAGCATATATGAGAAAAACAAGTATAAGTAGGAATGTACTATATAATTATGTAGGTATAGACAGGCATAAGCATATGCATAATAATAATTGAGTATGAATAAATGGGGACAGTAGAACAGAGACAGTAGGCACACTAGTACACTTATGCATGCCTTCTCAGCTTTCAGACTCATGCTGAAAACAGTTATGTTTCATACTTAGAGTAGTTTCAGATTTTCCTGAAGGAGAGCCTACAGACATGGAGTTGTCTAGATCAAGAGATGTCAGAAGAAAAACACGAAGAATATAAGATGAAAGCAAGAGAGCAACTGGTTGCAGAGGGATTTAGTTTGGAATGGTTTTCATACACACAGTTAAGAGAAAAGTTTAAATTAAACAACGGTACATTTAAAATGGAGCAGCAGAAGACAGCATTTCAAGCTGAATTATGTACAACTAATGAGCATGTAATTACTAACTTATCTAAGCTTTTGGTTCAAATTTGAAATGGAGAAGAACAAGTGAAAGAGTGTACAATAAAACGGACCAAGAGCTTTGATTATAATGTATAGTTGGAGCAATGGGAAAACGTGGTTGATAGGATTGAAATTCCAAAAAAAGAATTTTTACAAAGTAACGTAGTGTTGGTACATGACTCTGGAAAAATCATCTAGAATGTATAAAGGTACTTCAAATTTATGTTGTAAATGAGGACAACATGAAGGGTCATTTTATCATGTTTAGTAAACTTGTAAAAAATCCAGAAAAAAATGAAGTTACAGTCATACAATATTTTTTAAAGTCTAATATTCAACCCAAACCAGAGCATTTTTTTGCTTGGGGGCAGTTGAAGAGGTGTCAGAGAGGAAACAATCAGACAAGAGGAAAATGGCTACTTCCGGATTTGCAAGATTCTGTTAAAGAAACCATCCAATAAAACAGGATTCATCATCTAATCATGTTTCCTGTCTAGTTTACATGAGAGTATTGACAACAATCTTGCAAATCTGGAATTTTCCCACCATCACCACTTTTAACTGCGTGATCAATTAGGATGGGTCCTTCCTAAGAACCTCTTTCTGACTGCTAAGGCACTGGAAGCTCCTGTCTCTCTTGTCTGATTGTTTCCTAGGCACCATCTCTTTAACCTATTCTAAAAGGTCATCCTCTCATTTCATTAAACCTGCCTATCAGGTCTGTGTTGTCATCAGCAGTGTGTAGACATGCTCAAGAGAAAAAAAACCTTTAGGATCAGGACTTTGTCCTGCCATTTGCTGCCTAATATTCTGGAAAAATAAGTCATGTGGAAATGATTGAACTGCCTTCAATATTCAGTCCATGTTTCACAGATAGATAGAAAGAGAGCAAATATCATAGCTCTGTAAACCTTTACTTTTGTTACTGAGTTGATTCTTCAACATTCCCATTGAGTGGGGAGAAGTTTACTGAAATCAGAGCTTGTCTTTGTTATTGTGCAGTTACCTTCTGCATATTGTCCCCAACAATCTGAGTCCTCATTTTCATGACCTTGGAAGGATGGAAGACTGAGTCAACCTTGAGCTGGTCAGGATCATACTACTGGCAGTGGGCAGAATTAACCTGTACCATTGCTCTTATATAGCATAATCATGCCCTAATCAAGAATGATAATGTCATTGTGAGTAAGGCTAATGTTTTAATATTAATCAAATAGTAATGACTAAACTTGTGAGAAGAAGAAATGGCATTCTTGACTTGAAGTTGAAATATTTACCATGATTAAACCTTCAAAAATATTGTTAAAGTTATTAATTTCCCTGATAGTAATGCTGCCTGAAACTCATAACATTTGAAGTTCCATATTATCTAAAGAATCACATTTTCCATTCCATATCAAGTTCTATTACATATCTGTTTATTTCTATGCTATTTTTTAAAAAAACATATATTTTATGAAAGACAAGATTTTATTTTATTTTCCAGAAGAAGTAAAAATTGCATTTTCTTTTATTTATAAACTTTATTTATTCCTTAAAACTGCTATAATCTGCTCTTCAAATTGACTTTGCTATTGTCTTCATGCTCACCCTAGAGATTAGCACAAAGACCAGAAACACACTGTGGTAAGTTGAAATTACAGATAGCAAATCTATGTCAGCGGAATGATGAGTTCAGACTGATTAGGCTTTGCAGACAGGCCATATAGGAAATTATGCATTTCATTATCTTTTTAAGGATGACTTGCTTTTGCAGCCTGTAATAGTGAAGCTTGAAATAATATCCTTTCCACTAGGACTGGGTGAATGAAGCTGACTTCTATGCTTGGTCATTTTTTTATTATTGTTGTTGTTGTTCCAACCTTTAAACCTGCATAACATGATTTAAAACTTCAAGAACTGTTTATAGACAGAGTTAGGACACCTTTTTATAATAAACTGTAATTTTGGACTCAATGTATGACTGCATGCACAATGAACAGATACAAATTGTTTTGCACAGTTCCTTGATTCAAATGCTTATTGCTTTGTCAGTAATAGCTGCCCAGAGTTACCTTGAGGTAAGAAGGGCAGCCTATGAATTTGATATATGAATGAATGAATGGCAAAAGAATTACTTTTGTGGGCAATGGGGTAAGGGTTAAGGTTAGATTTTTAGACTTTTATTTGTGTAATTACCCAAGTTTGTTCTCTGCATCTTCCAAAAGTTTTCAATCGATCAATCAGAATAGAACTGGAAGGGACCATGGAGACCTTATACCATTTCAGACAAGTGACTGTTCAGTCTCTTCTTAAAAGCCTCCAGTGATGAAGCATCTACCACTCCAGAAAGCAAGCTGTTCCACTGGATAATGGTCCTCACTGTTATGAAGTTTCTCCTTAATTCCAGGCTGCTTGTCTCTTTGATTAGTTTCCATTCATTGTTTCTTTTCTTGCTTTCTGGTGCTCTGGAAAATAAGTTGCTCCCATTCTTCCTTGTGACAGCTCCTCAAATACTGGAATGCTGATATCAATGCGTGTGTGTGTGTCTGTATACACACATAGCATATACATGTGTAGTGTGTGTGTGTTATATTAGTATACTATAGTATACTATATAATATACTAGTATATTAGTATATTATATTAGTACATATAGTATATTTATAGTGTGTGTGTGCGTGCGTGTATTATATATATAATATTTTCTTAGCAATTCACTACTGCCCAGACCAAAATCATACTCTAAAATAACTTGAGTGGTTTGTGATGTGTGCCTTTTGATCAACGGAGCACTATGTATTTAAATGTTTACTCTTTAGCAAAGTCTAATATACGAGTTTCTGAGTAATTCCTTCAAATCCATTTAATTAACCAGCTGTAGTATGGTACTGCAATTTTTGTCATTAGTTCTGTAAATGTTAATGAGATCATCATATAGTCACATGTAGTATAGTATGTGCTTCAGAATGAAATATTTCATTATTGTGGCAATATTTCCCATTGGACGTTCACTGATGACTACAAATTTCAGTGATATATTCTGCAGGGATACCTTTAGAAGACGACTAAGTCTCAGAACATTCTTGGGAGATGGATAATAAATGAAATCTTTTTTTTCCCTCTGGTTTTTTTTTCTAAAGAAGGAGTGTCAAAGTGTGTCACAACCTTTTCACATGAATAAACAGGGAGAGGTGGCATGATTGAATGAACTTCTCTCAAATGTCCCAGGAGGTAATGACAGCTAAGAAGACAACCAAAGGATACTGACAACACTGATTTAAACTTTGGTGATATGTTGTGCTGTCAAAAAAACAATGGCAAGAATCCTAAGTTAACTGGAAAAGTTTGTGGAAGAAAATATTTCTTTCTAGTACTCTTGCAAAATGTTATACAGGAGATTCTTTCCCAAGAGAAGTCTTTAGAAAAAGAAGCAACGAAGGTTAACTACTTAAGGTCCATGTTGGAGTTGTGATTTTACCCAATACAGACTTTTATAAATGATGGAAGTACATGAAGGTTCAGTATCTTGAATAATCTGGTCAGGTATCTCCCTGGTGGTTCCTAAATTTTTATATAGCTTAATGCTGGGTAATAGGAAAATTAGTCTAGGACAGGAGTCTTCAAACTTGGCGACTTTAAGACTTGTGGACTTCAGTTTCCAGAATTTCCCAGCTAACATGGCTGGATAAGGAATTCTGGGAGTTGAACTCCACAAGTTTTAAAGTTGCCAGGTTTGGAGACCGCCTAGTCTAGGATATGGATTAAGATAGGCTTTAATCTCGCATCCCTGGTTGATCATTTCCCTTGCCCAGAGCAACAGTTTAGCACAGGAATGGACAATTAATTTTCCCAAGGGGTCACATGAGAAACCGGGACTGTTGTGGGGGGACGAACAATAGGGTAATGAACATGCATAGACATTCACGCATGCACACATGTAAATTGGAAAAAAAGCAGCAATAGTGGCCTTCAAAATAAAAGCAATTCATGTGGACCATCAATAAATATCCCATATATTAAAAAAAGAATTATTTGTTTAATTTTCTGTTGGGATGGAAATATTCTTTATAAAATGAGAGACCATTTCATAAAATCTGAACTAATATTAGCCAAATAATCACACTCAAGAACTTGATCAAAATGGACAGGAGGGTGCCAGGCTGTCCATGCAAAAGAACAAATAAATGAAAAATTGTGTTGCTTCCCAAGTAGACCACTGAAAATTTTCCCAAGGGAGAATAGCTCAATTCACTGGAACACATTTATTGTTCTTTCTTAAAGAAAAAGAAAGTGGAAAGTGGAACAAAAAAGAGAACAACTTTAAAGGTTAGGAACAGTATTTAAACTTTTTTCTCTTTTTCAGTATTTCATCTGAATGTCCTTATTATAGCACATGAATGTTCTGAAATTTACAGACATAAAATGGCAACCAACTATTTGAAATGATTAGAAAGATTTTAATGAACTGTCTGCAAATTGATTTTACAATGTTGATGAGATAAAAATAGAAGTAGGGAAATTGGTGTTTTTTCATAATTATGATTACTCCTTTTCAGTAAGGGCTTATCCAGAAATCTTTCTCTTCATACTATTAGGAGTCCTTCTCTGAAAACCACAACGTATCATGTGATAGTAAATTTATAGCAAGTTTATGCAAAGAGTATAAAGGATTTTATCATGACTAATAATTATCTTGTAATTGTCCTTTCCTTTTCACACTTGCCCTTTTCTTCTCCTGCCAGTAGTTTAGCTATCATTTCTTAATATGCTTATAATTTTGAGTTCCTCTAATACAAATTCTAGCTAAACTGAAATTTTATTACGAGTGGCCAGGGAAGATTAGGTTTCTTTTGCTACTTTACCCTTCAAAATATTAGAGTTTTTTAAATTCTTCCAGCTCAGAATGTCCTAGTTCTTTAAATAAACATTGATTTATAGCAAATATTCTCTTGGTTATAGTAATACAGAATGAATCTGAGGGGTAACACTACTATTTTGTTTAGGACTGTAGTTGCCTTAATAAAAATTAATGAAGGAAACATTTTACTGTTAATATATTGAAAAGATAATTTCAGTTACAAATGCATGAGGTAAATGATAACCTATATTGTGGATTTGTCAAGAGAACAACACATTTGATTTGTGACAGATAAAATCACTGATCCGTCATTAAAATAAGATCACATCAGAGGTAAATTATAGTTGCTCAAAAATGTGGAGTCTAAAATTTAAAAGAAATAAGCCCAGGTAGGGAACTTTAAAAATGATATAAAGTATTTTTAGTTAAAGTTTAGATTTTATGTGTTGGAAAGATACAATTCAAGAAAAAAATGCATCTTTCTCCATTTGATGCCTCTGAAAAGTGATATTTTGAATGTCATGTTCACATCTGCATTTTTGCTTTGCTATCATTGATTGATTACATTGCACACAGTAAAAAGTACAGTTATTTTTCTGAACAGAATGTTGTTTTGTTTGTATTCCTTATTAATAGAACCAATCATGGCAACAGGGTATTTTATTCTTATGTCATGCTGAGCTAATATTGTTACTGTGCTACCATAGCTTCTCCTAATTGTAGGCTTTAGTTTACTCATCTATGAAACTCGCATAATAATATACTTATCTCCTTCACAGGGGTATTGTGAAGCTTAATGAATTAATTTTGGAGAGTGCTTGAGATCTGCAGATTATAGGTGTGCTGCAAATGGAAGCAAATAATTATTACTTTTGTTCCTACTCTCTCTCTGAAGATATTGTAAACTATGAATCAGTCACTGTATTGAAACTTACATTTATTTTAGATATGCAGCAGGAGACCTATATGTTTGTAATTGAAGCATTGGATACATGCATCAAGATATATTAAGAATTTTGCAGGTTTTTTTGTTTGTTTCTTTTGGTGGACATTTTAATACAAGAGTTCCAAATCTGTGGGCCTACTATCAGGCCATGGCCTACTGGCAACCGGGCCACATGAGTGGTGGAGTATCATACACGCACTAGTGTGTGCGCGTGCACAGCCCCATCTTAATGGCCCAGTTGTCACTAGGTTGCCGCATGCACAGCCCCATTGCAGTGTGATGCTCATGTGTGCATGCACACAATTGACTTCATGTGCATGCACACAAGTGACAGAGACTCACATACCCTCCTCTTCCACCCCACACTGGGCAGCCAACTGAAAAAGATTGAGGATCCCTGCCTTAATAGCTCAGTTTTACATGGACACACACAGGTGGGAAAGATAGGCAAGAGAAAAGCACACTATTATAGCCTATGTCACATGATTCATGTCATTTACTCATTGACATAGTAACAAATGCAATATCGCTGCAGTTCTCACCAAAGGCCTGCACTACTTTGTGCACTAAATATACCTGCCAGATATAACATTAGACTAATACCAATAAAATGAGAATTATACAAAAGCTTCAAATATAAATTCCTACATTTTAATAGAGTAAGCATTGTATTTTTGAATAAAAGGTAAATTAAATTAAAATAAGGGGTTACATTTTGAATATAACAGAGAATAAATGCCTGTTCAGTTGGTCTGCCCAGGACACTATTGGGTTTCAGACAAACTGACTACTTGTCTCTGATTTCAACATTGTTTGACATTCCATTGCTTAGAATGGGCAATTATAGGGGGCATGGACTGGATCACGTTTTTATGGATTCTACTTTTCTGAGGATCCTGGAGAGTCTTCAGATGTTCTGTGAGACATAAAAGAAACACCTAGAGCACCAGTGAAGGGAAATGAGGAATGAATCCAACCAAGTATACATAAGAACTTTTGTTAAAGATCACCAGCTGGCAATCAGAGCAGTGCAATACGAATATTTCTCTACAGTATTTGCAGATTACTTGTTGGCAAACATAAGATCCCCTAGACTAAATTAATACTAGCTTTATCTAAGATGATCTGCTTCAGATTTTGAAAATGAAGGAGTAGAGTATCTGCAAGGCCACTGGGACAATTATTCTTGGCATAGATTGGATAAAGTTGCTCAAATTTGCTCTGAACCGGTTGTCAGTTGTGAAGGTCCTATAGCTACAACTAAGTCATGGTCTTATCCTGTTATTTACAAAAAGATTGAGCTTCTTAATTCTGAAGAAGTAGACAGCCCTAGGGATTGTAAGTGTGGTCACCCATGTTTCAGAACCATGCTGGTTGGTCAATGCGCTCAAGTGGTGGCATTCATATGATGGTGAATGTATTCGTGAGAGAACAGGTGATTCTGCTAGCTGTGAGGGAAGCAACGATCCAACCCCTCCTCAAGAAACCTCTACTGGATGTAACAGAACTTAATAATCCAGTGGATTCCAATCTTCAACCTTTCCTTTTAGGGAAAAATGTTGAGAAAATGGCCAAATTGCAACTTCAGAAGACCCTTGAGGAAGCATATTATGAGGACTACTTCCAGTCAAGGTTCAAGACAGTACACAATACTGAGATGACATTGATCATGCTTTTTGATGACTTATGGCAAGTTCTGGATGTAGAAAGTAAATCCTTCCTGGTCCTCCTTTATCTCTTAGTGGTCATCAATACCATCAGGAATAATAACCTTATGAACTAATTCAGGATTGAGAGAGGGAATATGATGGCTCTTTCCCCTCCCTCCCAAAATAACTGGTTCCAACTGATGTTGTCTTAGATCTCTATTTTCCATTCTGTTCCATTGACTGAGGTATATTGGCATAGGATCAAATATCATTAATATGTTGATGATACTCAGTGATGCCATCTCATTTCTGTTTCAGCATCTGGAAGTTGCTGGGGGCTGGATGGGGAAAAACAAACACAACCCTAGCAAGAGCATGCAATTGTGGGTTCTGGGACTCCATGAGATCAGGTTCTGGGGATTTTCTTCTCCTGGCTCTGCACTTCTTCACTCAAAGCTGATATGTAGTAAATGATAGAGAATACCACAGCCATTCCTAGCTTGGTGAAGATGCAGATATTTGAACCAATTCCAGGAATTATCCATCCATTTCTGAGAATGCTAGAGTTGATGTCTCTATGTTTGGAAGCCACTAAAATTGGGGTTATCTGGAAATAAACCTTTTAAAGCTATGGTTGCTTAGGTATATAGAAAACTGCACTGATTCAGAAATATTCTGAACTATTCTTGGTGAACGATAATGTAAGTGTGGCTTCAAAATACTGGCACAAAATAATATATTAATATGTATTTAAATATCTGGAGGAATATTAATGTTCTAGGGAATTAAGGGGTTTCTCTTAATTAAGTGAATATTTTATTTTATTTTATTTTTTTTTTTAAATACTTTATTGATTTTACCTTTAAAAAGCCACATTGTCTATATACATCTCATATACTCGTCTTT
>JANHFO010008112.1:0-10298 GCA_032468095.1 Pareas carinatus | reverse complement strand
CTATCTATCTATCTATCTATCTATCTATCTATCTATCTATCTATATCTATCTATCTATCTATCTATCTATCTATCTGGCTGCTAGGAGTCAATACCAATGATGTCACATAATCATCCAATAAATCAATTATTTGAGAAACCATAGTTAAAGAAACCATGGGAAACCAAAGTATGGAAACCAATTACAATTCTCAAATGATGTTATAACAAACTAGCAAGTGACTTATTGGCTACCAAACTGGAATGAGTATAATCTCTATTTTTCTTCTCATACAACAGCCATATCTTCTAAAATATATTTCTTACTGTTATATTTATAATATGCAAAGGAAAAAAAATTATAGTGAATACTAACAATTGAATAACAACAAAAACTGCTAAACATAAGGCCTGAATAAAAACATTATAAGACCACTATTTAGTAATGGATTTTCCCCTTCCCTTCTGTTTTTCTCACCTCTGTCCACAATATATATATATTTACTTTGCATTAAACACCAAAGATTATTGCTAGTAACTATTAAAAACCTTTCCTGTATTTTTTATTAATCTCATAAATTTCTTCTTCAAAACCATATTCTACATGTCTAAATTTGCCCTGCTTAAATTTATTGCTTAAATTTGGTGAAACATCTATTATGACTATATACTGTCAATTTTGACATTGCTATATATTCTCCCATTTTGGTCTCCAGTTTTGTATTTATGGCAAGGTTCCTCTTTACCAACATTGTGCCTAATTTGTTTAGCATAAATCTTAGCAGATTGTAATATTTTCATTTATGTTTTCAGTATTAGATGCAATAAAAGTATTTGTGGTTTCAATTTGAGCTTTGTTTTTAGCATCTGAATATGTTGATGTATTTCTTCCCAATACTTTGAATTTTTTTAACATAATTACCAGATATGACAAAACATTCCTTCTATCTTGGTAATTATTGACAGAGTTATGTGCCATCTGTGAAGCATTTTATATAATTCATAAATTATAAATAAGAGTAATTTTTAAAAATAAATAATCACATAACTCTTGAAATAAAATGTCATAGTATGATAATGGCAAATGAAGAGGAAGCAACAGATTTTGACTGGCCTGGTGAAATGGTTCTCTTGGAAGTACCTATTTTCTTTTTTCTTGATATGAAGGCTTTCCAAACACATTGTCCTCAACTGTTATGAAGTTGCTGTTGGTTGCATATTAAGTGACTTTATACCTATAGGTTCCCTCTCCAAAAACGATGCTCTTGTTTCTTCATGGCAGTGATCGTGTTTCCCCGAAAATAAGACATCCTCCAAAAATAAGACCTACTTACATTTTTGCCTCTCGCTGGAATATAAGTTATCCCCCGAAAATAAGACCTCCCCCCCAAAAAATTTTTTTTCATGTAGGAGAGGCAGCGAGGCACACGCGGCTGGGCTGTCTCCAGGGCTCGGAATTCTTCTGCGCGGCTACCATAAGCGCTTCCAATGCGCCTCCCAGCTGACTGAAAGTGCGCAAATTCCGAGTCCAGGAGTTTTCAGGCCAGTGGATCTCTCTCCAGGTAAGGGGCGCGGGTGGTTAGCAGGGAGGGGGGAGCCAGATGTTATTCGGGGTTGAGCGATCTACCATGTTTCCCCAAAAGTAAGACCTAGCGCATCTTTGTGAGCACAAATTAATATAAGACAGTGTCTTATTTTTGGGGAAACACGGTAAAAGCATGTATGTCTGGAGGAGGCCAAATGGAGCAAGCAATGATACAAGGGAGATGATGCCATGTCCTTCTCATCTGGATTCAGGCCGACTAATCAGATATAACTTGTTCACAATAACAGCAGTTCAGCATTGAAACTGACCACAAAGCGAGTGGCTTTAGCCTCCTCCTTGCAGAATGAGTTTGAAGTTGAGCGTATGCAATCTTTTAGGATGTTTTAATCGGGATTCCTGAAGTGGGGTGGGGGAGAGGTTTGGTCTCAATGGTTCCTTGAAATTGTTCCACGGTAGAAAAGTAGGATGGTGAAGAAATTTTAATTAACTTTTTGTTGAAAAAGGGAAATATACATATAGAATTATTCATCCATTGTGTACATTATACAATATGCCACTCTGCCATAATCAACAGAGATCTTGTCCAGAACCAAGATTGACACAGAATTATATCAATTCATTTATGTAACATTTGGTCAAAATTCTCTTAAGCAATCAAAGTAACTGTTCTCCCTTAAATGGAAGAACAGTCTCAGTACAAAGGAGCTGAGTATATAAGAAGAACCAAATTAAATAATACTAATAAATTTCTTGGCTTCTGCTTGAATATTACATAGAACACTGAATAAATACTGTTGAAATGGACATACTTTTACCAAAGTCTGCTGGTCGAATTTCCGCCCTGGTAGTGTTTGAATACAACTATGGAACTCAAAATCAGTTTTTTAGATGTCATTGACAACAGGTCATGTAAGGAAGGGAAAAATTTCCTTCTACCCTCCTGTCAAATGTCGTTGTGATTTGTAGGGGAGCAATGACGCTCCTGAAAGGAATGAATAGAGTGTTCTGTCTCAATCCCAACATACTTTGCCCAAGGGACCACTGGCTTGTGTAACTGTTATTCATTGTTTTAAATATTATGCATAATATTCCAAAGCTGACCAGTTTGTACTTTTCATAGAAAAGGAAGTTAGAGCATGACCATCAATTATAACCTCTGATGGAAAGTACAGCCAATTGTGTTCTCATCCGAATCCTTGCTGCTTTTTGCAGGTACTTGAACCACCCTAATTGCTCTTGGAGACTCCACGGGTTCCCAAGTATGCCTGAAATAGAATTTTTCTGCCTGTATATACAACCTACTGATGAAAGCTAAAATGGCTGAAATATATTCAGCTGGTATATAGACTCACTATTAGGCTGGAAAACATCAGGGGTTACAAAATGCACTTTTAATAACGAATGGATATTGGGTATGTCTGTCTTCAGTTGCTTCCTATTAAAAATATCTGCCTAAATGAGCATTATAGTCAAATGAGCCCTGACTTTAATTTTGAGACTGTTATGCAGTTTTGTGAGTTTCATTAAGATCCTTGCTGTGAAAAAATATTGTTACCAACTTTTTCATTTCAGCAATGCTGAACATGCGTCTAGAAACTGAGTTTCATTTTCTACGTTTGTGCTGGAGGCATCACTCAGCGGTACTATTTTTGATTTTCATTCCAGGTGTATTGGACATTTAAAGGAGTCAAAGTTGGATGAGTCCTCTTTCTGAAACTCTGCAATTCTGGGAGTTACAGTTCTAATACTACTGTGTGTGTGTGTGTGTGTGCCAGGTTGAGAAATGTCAAAGTCTGTCTCGATATAAAGAGAGCACCATAATATTCATATTCAGGTTATACCCTGAAGCACAGCAGAGGTGGTGTGTTTTGGTTTGTTTCTTTTTCTTTTTTTCTTTGACAAGGAGTCTATTGTGAAATAAGAAAGCAATATATACACTGTGGGCAATTATGGATGCAACAATACTTCCTTCACGTCTTGGAGGAACAATTGTGCACACACAGCCTGAGGGCCACAGTGGGTGTGGCAATGTTTACAAAATTAGTCGTTCAAAGATTGGCTTCTTTTAAAGGGCAGTCTTGATGAATGAGTGTGGACCAGTCCCTCCTATGTTATAGAGAGATTTTAAAGTCGTTTATAACAAATTCAATCCATAGTAAGAAGGTACCTATTGATTTAGGGGGAAAAGTTCACAATTACAAGGCTCTGTCAAATTTGCAACCATGGAGAGAGGAAAAGGCTGAAAAATTCTCCTTATACACTGCCCTATACACCTCATTATTTATCCTTTTAAAAAATTCATAGAAATGACATACACCATCAGTTTGGCCCTGAGAGAAGTCCCTTAATTTATTAACATCGGTTTAGCTTCTGAAATTAATGTGCAAGAAATTATTAGATTTTGGAATCATACAGCTGGAAGGACCCATTCTGAGTGTTGAGTTCAGCCTCCTGATCCATGCAG
Organism: Pareas carinatus; assembly: GCA_032468095.1. Lineage (NCBI taxonomy): Eukaryota > Metazoa > Chordata > Lepidosauria > Squamata > Pareidae > Pareas > Pareas carinatus. Next base: position 6,309 of record JANHFO010008112.1, on the reverse strand, counting down.
GAATTCAGCTCAAACCAAGATTGAAAAATGACTGGGCTTTTTTTTTACACATAATCAATGGACAGCTCACCATTTTCTTCAGTAATGATCCTCTATTGTATAACTACTCCTTGCTAAGTTACAAGATTTAACACAGTAACATTAATAAAAGCAGCAGCAGCAGCCCAAATCAACCCACTGCAGCATGAAAGATTCTTTACAGAAGGTTATTATAATCTACCATGCTAGTCAAGTAGGGTTGGTAGACAGATGTTTTTCAGCTTCCTAGGGCTGGAAGAGAATGACTGACCTCAAATCACCTAGTCAGCTTCCATACCCAAGGAAGGACTAGAATCTGGGTCACCCTGTTCCTGGTCCAACCCCCTAAGCGGTATACCACACTGGTGCTTGCTTGCTTTCTCTCTCTCTCACTCTCTGGATTATATCCATTCCTCCCTTCCCCCTGGGCATTACCAATTTGGTTCTTCACTGATCCAAGAGATTGAATTGTTTTGCTCTCCACAGTGAATATAAATAAAGTTAAACTTTAAAAGGAGCGGACTAGAAATTAGATGAACTGACAACAACAAATGAAATCCACCAGGGACTGGAAACATGCAACAATTTTGTGCCAGCCTGTAGATTTTGGAGTGCAAATCTTCTGAGCTGTCTCAAGATTCATCTGTTCCCATCCAGAACAGTTATGCAAATCTGCGTTCCCATCAGCAACATCGGCGAGCAGATGGAAAGGGCCTGAGGGAAGTTGGCATACAGGGGATCTCGTGTGTGCCTGATCCTCTCAGAAGATGAGCCTGTGTACAATTCCCATGGCTTTACACTCAGAAAGTGATTGCCTCAAAGTAAAATAGAATGGAATACTAATAGGTGGAATTCTGCCCGGGGATGTTCAGACATTTCACTCCTCTTATTAAAAACTAGGCCATCACATGAAGGTATGGAAAGTGCTCCATATAAAATGAAAATAGAAGAAAGAAAAACGAGCATAGTGAAGAAAAAAGAAAATATATAAAAATTACTAACCCCTTCATCACAAGTCTAAACAATTTCAGCAACTTTTCATCTTCTCTTGAAACACAACAAAAGATCTCTTCTTTCCATTTCTCACCTCCTATCTATAGACAAATCATTAAAACTTCTTCATTTCAGTCCTGATCAGCAAAAGTGCTTTAAGGTTACCAGAGACAACAATGTATCTATTTTAGCCTTGATCAAATAAATCAATGTTATATTCTTTCCTTTGCTTTTTAACAATCTTGATCTTCAGTCCCTTCAAGTAATGCTTTTTATTCATACCCTTTCACAAAAAATTTCTAAGCTTTAACAAGACTCTTTTGTAAACCCCATATAATAATCTAGGCCATTCTGTTGGTTCATTATTTTAATTATGAAGACATCAGCTGGTTTCTTACATTGCAGCCTGTCCTTTTTAAATTTAATGTCAGATCTCATTCAGCCTTGTCCAGTAAAAATTTTTCCTCTTCTATAACATCCTTTAAGCACATCTATTATAGAGGTAGGTGCTCTTAAGATTAACTTCTGGGTCCATTGTTTAAAAAATCAATGCATCAAGTCTTAAAGTAAGTTGGCAAATAATTTTGTTGTCACGGGCTCTTGAAAGGATCTTGAGAAACCCAGGATCCTCAGAACCCACTTTGAGAAACACTATAAGTTCCATGGAAATGTATCTCATTTTCATCTCACCATTGACCTTTGCTTTTCATCTACTAGCAAATGCACCTATTTAAAATGTACTTTGCCATGGTTTAGTGAAGTCTATATCATAATAACATTTTTGGTTACTTTTCTTTCCTTTTGAGATTTTTTTGCTCCCAAAATAAAATACATGCCGGCTTCTTTTGGCCGCTGAATTGTATGGCTATAATTCTAGGGTATCTGTAAACCAACATCTCATTAGTTATAGAGAAGTATAAATTATGAATCCAGTCATACTGGAAGTGGTTGAAGAATTTCTCCTGTATAGAAAGTGACAAAGTTTCCATCACTAGTATAAATTTGTTTTTTTACTTGAAGTTCAGTAATAGGCATAGACCTTGTTGATATTGGTTATCTTCTGAAGATAATTTCATAGAATGTTTTAAATAGCAGAATACATTTGTATACATGTGTAGGCAGAAATAGACAAAGATGTAATATATTTACTTATTCATTAGAGAAACAGACTCCTATTGTTTCATGTAGGAAAAAATGTAGGAGTCAGTGTATGTATGTATATATTACACACACACACACACACACACACACACACACATCTGGATCTATAGAAAAAGTTGTTTCCTGGGAAAGAGGCTTGTTTTTAATCATAATTGTATTACTTAAATCACTCTCTTAAAACAAATTCCTCCCCAAAAACTTGTTTTCAAATTATCTGACAAGGCTTGACAAAAAAACTAGCACAGCAAGAGAAGATGCTGTTTATTATTTAGAAAATATGGCCACCTATCTTAAGCAAATAATTCTGGATGGCTAACAATACAAAATAATCTAAAATAAAAATACAATTAAAAACAAGCATAACAAAGACAGTAGATGAGGTTTCACACACATCTTAATATCCAAAGTTACCTATATCAGGTCCCACTAAGAACCTAGTCCTAACATCTGAGGGAAAAAGCCAAGTTTTTATGGCTTCTACCATTGAAATAGTCAATCATGATTACATACTCCCAACTCATAGTCCTATACCTTTAATTGATTTACTTCCTTTATATACAATCTTACCATTTGGTGGTTAACAATTTATAGTAATGACATACAGTATGTAATTTAATATTTTCAATGCAAAAGGGAAATGAATGAGCAAATGAATAAATTTTAACATGGAGGTGAAGAAGATAAAAATAAGCAAGTTCAAGGGTGAGATTTTAGATAATGTTGAATGTTAATAATATGACTCTCCATTTTGGTCATGTATCATAAGATTCTTCCTAACAAACCTTTCCTTCCAATCCAGAGAGACTTAACCGCTGATCATCCTGTCTGTGTCTATGTCTAGAAGTCCTTAGCATCAAAGAACCAATTCCCATCGGTATTTTAGAATTCCTCAGAGGAAGAGTGTTAAACACAACCAAATTATGCACGCATAAATGCAACAACAAAGAACTTTGGATGCAGGTTATTTTTAGAGAGCACTTTTATAAGGGAACTGACTTTGATGCAACACATCTGTGTTCTTGCTACACATATAAAAGGAACAGAGTTGTCTCTCACATAATCTGGTCTATATCAAATTTTATGGCAGGTGTCTGGCCAATGAAATGAAAGATACACTGGAGAAATATTTTCAGATCAGAGTAGCAAGCCAAGAGTCTTCAAAGAGCTTAATTCATCAGTGCATTCAAAGACAGAAGAGGGAAAGATAACTTATTCTTTTAAAGCAGAGACAAAATTATTTTCCCAGCAGATTCATGGGAAATATAGTTGACAGTAGTTGCTCTTTGTTTATTTAATAATTATACAAATTCATTAAACATGAAAGAGTGTGTGTTTGACCATGCTGAAGATCACATTTGCCTTTGCAATGTTGAGCACATCCCAGACAATTGAAATTATAATTTTCATATCCTTATTGACTGCCAATAATTTCAGCTATGAAAGATATAAAAAGATGCCTTGACAAGAATGAACAATTGATCAATAGTTTAGGGTTAGCAATAGCAATAGAAGTTAGACTTATATACCGGATCACAGTGCTTTATAGCCCTCTCTAAGCGGTTTACAGAAATCAGTATATTGCCCCCAACCATCTGGGTCCTCATTTGATCGACCTCGGAAGGATGGAAGGCTGAGTCAACCTTAAGCTAGTGGGACTTGAACTGCTGAACTTACTGGCAGCCGACTGTTAACAGAAGTAGAACGCAGTACTGCACTCTAACCACTGCGCCACTACAGCTCTGTAATGGGATCTGCCATGTAGCAACGACACTTTTTGGGGTCCGCAGCTTGAAAAAGTTTGGAAACCTCTGATCTAGATTATATTTAAATATAAGCGCAAGAATCTCAATACAGAGGTTCTGGGTTCTCCATCCCCAGAGGTTTTGAGGGCTGGATGGCTACTTTTATAAGATGAGTGTTTACCTAGCATCATTGCAAAGGATAGAATGAGATGACCTTTCCGATTCTTTCCAGCTCCACAACACAGGTAGTCCTCGACTTACAACCATTTGTGCAGTGACTGATCAACGTTACAGTGGCATTGGGGAAAAAAAGTGACTGCTTTTCACACTTACGACCATTCCGGCAACATGATCATGATGATGATGCGTGTAGTGCCCCGGGATCATGTGATCTACTTTTGTGACCCTCTGACATGCAAAGTCAATGGGGAAGCCGGATTCATTTAACAACCGCGCTATTAATTTAACAACTGTGGTGATTTGCTTGACGAATGGGACAAGAAAGGTCTTAAAATAGGGCAAAGCTCACTTAACAACTGCCTCGCTTAACAACAGAAATTTCGGGCTCAGTTGTGGATGTAAATCAAGGACTGCCTGTACTATGATTCTCCGTGTGTTGTAAACTTAAGAAATACCAGGTGCGAGAATCAGGTTTGCTAATTGACAAACACACAATGCCAGGGGTCTCCAACCATGTGGACTTCAACTCCCATAATTCCTCCCAGTGCTGGCTGAGGAATTCTGGGAGTTGAAGTTCACAAGTGGTAAAGTCCACAAGGTTAGATACCCCTGCACTATGCTATATTGTTGAAACAATAATAGGTGTTTCAAGAAAAAAGAACTGGCAGGAAGATTTATATATATATATATATATATATAAATTAAATCCCAGGTAATGGGACCAATAAATCATGGTTATGGTTGAACATTTCTGGTAAATGAAACATTAAAAAAAAGCCCTTGAGATTATATGTCAAGGCATGAAAAACCATATCAGTAAAGGAAGACTTCACTCATCAAATTTAATGGTATAATTGTGCATTCAGTATAAATGTCAGCCTTCATGAAAGATAATTCTTTAGCAGCAGACGAATATCCGCAGGAGCTAGCTGCTCAACAGCTCCTTATAATCAAGAAGAAGCTTCAGACATTTTAAAACGTAAGATTTATAATCTAAGCAGAAAGCCCTTGGTGACATTGCTGGGATTATGAAGAGGAACGGTAACAGACGAATGGCGTTTGTTAGCCTTCATTTTATTATCCCAGCGAAAAGAGGGAGGGCAAAAATCCCACGACATGTGTAGCTAACGTTCACAGACAAAATATAAGACCCAAGGCTAAACAGTCATCCCTTTTGTTATTGTGATGGGGTATACGTCTAAGAAATAAAAATAAAAAAGATCTGCTGGGCTCACTTTTTTTTAAGGAAAATTGCGGCCATACACTTGTATTTTGCCACTTAAAACGTCTGTATGTTTTACCACTGGGGGAAAGAAAATGGGACATTCATGCTGTCGCTGTAATATTGCACCACACACTGCCACCTCTGGAGAATTGGTCTGAATGTCGCATGAAATCCATAGGCAGCCCATGGATTACCCCAGCGTCTGAGTGTACCACAACAATGTTTTTTTAAAAAAAACTTGGGCAACTTTAAGATGGGTGGACTTTAACTCTCGGAATTCTGCAGCCAGGGGAAGCTGAAGTCTACCCGTCTTAAAGTTAGAACACAGAATAACAGAGCTGGAAGAGACCTTGGAGGTCTTCTAGTCCAACTCCTGCTTGAGCGCGAGACCCGATACCATTTCAGACAAGTGGCTGTGTCCAGTCTCTTCTTAAAAGCTCTCCAGTGTTGAAGCATCCATAATTTCTGAAGGCCAGTCATTCATTCCACTGACTGCTTGTTCTCACCGTTAGGAAATCTCTCCTTATTTCTAGAGGTTGCTTCTTCCCTTCATTCATTTCCATCCATTGTTTCTTGCCTTCTGGTGCTTTGGGAAATGGGCTGACCCGCTCCTCCTTGGAGTAACCCCTCCAATATTGGGACACTGCGGTCTTTCAAACTGCTTTCCAGTTTGAAAAACACGGCAAGGTCCTTCATGCAGGCTCAACAAGGGCACCGTTTCGCTGCTCTGTTTCCTTGCATCCTCCCAAATATACGAGGATAGCCGATTGCCCCTAGATCGGTGCTGGCGAAACTATGGCATGCGTGCTACAGCGGGCACACGGGGCCCTCTCTGTTGGCATGCGAGCCAAGTCGCCCTGGCACCACCCCAGAGATCAGCATGCTCAGAAGGGAGCAGTGGCGCCAGGCAATGACATCACGGGGCCATGTGCATGCTCAGAAAGAGAATAGCGGCGCCAGGAGTTTACCTCACGAGCCGTGACTCGTTCA
>JANHFO010008110.1:25159-41973 GCA_032468095.1 Pareas carinatus | reverse complement strand
TTGTGGAAGCCCTTTGCTCTCCCGAATGGTGCCCGTGGATGTCTTCTTTGGGGAGGGCGAAGGGTCTAGAGCAGTTTTCCCTTATTCAGGAGGATTGGGCGTGGGCCCGTCCCACATACCAGACCGTTGGAGCCTCCTCTCTCCTGGCCCCGACGTTATGGAGGCTGCTTTCCGGCGGCCATTTTCCCCGGGGATTTAAATAACTTACCAGGAAATCTTACATTTATTTAGCATCTGATCAGAAATTTCCTTTAATTTATTCTAAATTGATATAAAAACTCCAGGTAAAAAGAAAGATTTCCAGGGAAGGAGTTTCATAAATTTAACCTAGGGATAGGATTTGCTAACAGACTGTGAGCACTGACCCAATAGAAAACTAAATCATATTTTTTATTTCAAAATCAGGAGGATAATTGTTTTTAGAGAAAGCCAAGCTTAGCTAGTTCATCTGTGGCAAACATTTGGAGCAAGCAAGATTTGCATTGTCAGATTGGTTTTTCTTTGGCATGGAGAAAATAATATGGAATCAGATCAATTTCTATAATTAAAACCAAATGTAACTCAACTCCATGTACCAGGAATAGAAAATAGTAGGTAGTTTTGGTGTTGTATTACATGCCTAATCTATTTTCTTTTTTGTTTTGAAAGCATTTCCTCCCCTTTTAGAGAAAGATAAACATGTTTTAATTTGGAATTTGGGAGCCTACAATTCCACCTTTTGATCTGAAATGCTGCTTGACTCCTGATTTGGAAAAGGGCTTCTGGAAAGGGAAGCTGAGCCTTAAAGACTCCGGTGGTAGCAGAATAATTCTCCTCTTGCAATTCCCTGTCTCTGATAGACTGAAACTATCAGGTTCCCTGTCTTTGCTTGTGCAACTCACAATACTGCAGACATTAAAGGAAAATTGGGGACAATTTAAAGAAGCCAGGAAAATCATGTTCCTTTACAAACAGAATACTCCCTGTATTAGAGACTCAATCTCAGACATACCATTGCAATATAGAAGAAATGCCCAGAAAGCTTTAATTGCAGAATGGCATAACCATTTAATTGATAAATAAACAAACCAACAATAGACAGAAATCTTAAAGTATATCTTCTGCTTTCTTCCTCTGGAAGTAGCCAAATTCTAATTTTTTAGTACTGGCTGCTATCACTATAAAACTATGAATTTTCTTTCTATTCTATATCCTAGGCTGCACTAATTCCTTTGACTAAAAAAGCATAGTAGAGAGGACCAAACATTTAAAAAGGTCTTCCTGACCATGGAAAAGAATGGGGAAGATGGATCTGCGCAATATGGAAATATTGCTAGACAAATTTATCAACCATAAAACTCAGCATCTCACAAGCTGTTTCCAGCCGATGATAGTTTATTAGCCACTGCAAGTATGCAGAGACTTGCTTAATGACATTTGGGATGCGCACAGTGAATTCATTATCCGCCTACAGTGCTTTGGCATTCAATTTCCCTCCCATGAGCAACTCATAACCATGCTACTGAGTGCAGTTTTCCATTTTCAGCAAGAGGGAGAAAAACGTGTTTTTGAAAGAGGGAGGGAAACACACATACCCCAAATGGGCTAAACATAGTCCAGACCATAGAGTTGGCTCGGGATTTCTGCTCCAGGCCAGTTGCATAGCAGGGATTTGGCAGAAATAACACCGCTACTGTTCTAGCACAATTGCCTCAAGCTGAGTCTATTAACTTAATGCTACACTTGCTTTATCAGACCTTGACATTAACATTACACAATCCAGGTGTTGTGCCAAATAACACAAAGGAAACTGTGCTTAACAAGTCCAGCTGCTGCTTATCTGGCTGCTAATCAGCAACCCTGCAGAACTTGGATCCTGAGGGAGGCCAGAAGCTACCTTTCAGCCTGAAGTTCTTTCCCTTTGCTGCAGACTCTTCTTCCAGTGTGGCTAGTGCATTTCTGTCAGCTTTTGGGGACAAGGAAGAGGACCTGGTTTTTATCCCACAGAATAACCACACCAGTAAGAGGAGTCAAAAGAGGTTCTTTGACAGACGCTACAAAGGATTGCATAGGAAGCAGCAACCCTTGATTTCATGCCACTAAGAAGAGAGGGTCAAGCTATTCTCCAAAGCACCTGAAGGCAGGGCAAAGAAGCAATGGATGGAAACTAATGAAGGAGAGAACCAATCAAGAATTAAGGAGAAATTTCCTGACAGAACATTTAATCAGTGAAACAATCTGCCTCCAGAAGTTGTGGGTGCTCCAACATTGAAGGTTTTTAAAAAGAGATTGGACATCCATTTGTTTGAAATGGTACAGGGCTTCCTGCTTGAGTAGGGGGGTGGATTAGAAAACCACCAAGTCCCTTTCAACTCCGTTAATTTTGTTATTCATGTCTTCACGTCACTGTCAACTCATAGCAAAGACATTAAGATTTTCTCCAGGATTACATATCCATGACCTGACTTTTCAGAACTTCTAATAATGCTCTATTTTTCTTTCTTTCCATCTTTCCCAGCATGATAGATTTATGAAAAAAGCAGTATCTTCACATAAGATGTCCAAAATATAATAATATGAAACTTGCCATTTCTGTCTTGAGTGAGAACTCCAATATTCTAATTTGTTTTGCTTCCTTGGTAACCCATAGTCTCCAGGAGTCTTTTCCAATACTAAAGTTCAAAAGTGTCAATATTTTTTCTATTCTATCTCATCAAAGTTCAGCTCTGGCTTTCATAGAATTTCATAGAGAGACCATTGCTTGCACAATTCTGATCTTTGTAGGTATAAACACATCACAATATCGGATGCACTTTTTCAACACCTTCACTGTTACTCTGCCAAGTGCTAACTTGTGTGCTTCTTGACTGCTGATTCTGTTACTATTGGTATTGATTCTGCAAGGCAGAGCTAGCACTTCACTAACTTAATTGTCAGTTCTAAGGTTGGTTGCCATGCCTCTTGTTATTAGTTTGTGCACTGTGTTGTCTTCTTTCTTTTGTACTGATATATATGTAGCCTGACATCTTCCCAATCTCTTTGTCATTGTGTCCCTCTCCAGATTTGCTAACACAATTTAGAGTGAATCTTTATTAATTCTCCTTGCAATATTTCTGCAGGTTTTTCCGCCAATCCCTGTAATCTTCTAACATGGTAATGATTAGAATTCTGATTTAGCTTCATTTTAAGGTACTAGATTTTTTTTTATAAAAAGAGAATATCTTCAAAGGTATCTTGGAAGTTGGCATTTCTACTGTTCAGAATTTTACTATGCTTATTCTACCTTTTTGTTCTTCTTGAATATCTATTGTCGACTGGCATTGTTTAGTATAGCTGTTTGAGGGTGAGCCTCCTCCTGATTTTAGAAATCTTTTGGAAGGTTTTCCTTGTTTTTCTATGTTTACATCCTCAGTGCCTTTACACATTTTGTTTGTAATACTGCTTCTTGTCTCTTCAAACAGTTCTCTGAATTTACATTTCCTTCTGAGACCTGTCTGTCTTGGCTTTGGCTTCTCTTCTTGGCAATTTCTACCATTTATTTTCTGACATTGAATTTGCTTTCTTCCATTTTTTGAAATTTGGCAGTCTCTCTTTCACAATTATCCTTAACAAATCCTTTGACTTCATTCCACTATTCCTCGAGTTCCCAATTAATGAGTACGCGACTTCCGTGATTCCTGATGTTGAAAATAGTGGGCATATGATCAAGAGTATATTGTGGAACCCAACTACCTTGTTCTTCCACTTTAGTCTTGTTTAGAATTTGCAGATAAGTAATTCTTGATCTGTTTTATAGTCAGTTCCTGATCATATCTTTAGCATTATAAAAGAGCAATCCCAACTCATTGTACCAATAATATGGTCAATTTATGTATACTGTACTCAATTTGGTGAGCTATAGGTTTGTTTTGGTTGGTTTGAAGAATGTATTAGGATGAAAAAAAAACATTGAACTGGCAAAAAGATATACATTGTTCTCATGCTTCATTTCTGTTTCCTATGTCATAAAGTTAATCCCATTTTCGTACTTAGTATTTCAAGTTTTAACATTCCATTCTGTTGTTTGCATGTTCCATTTAAAATTGAACTTGATCATAAGACATATCAACCTCCTTTTTTCACTGGTTGGAGCATAAGCTTGCATAATCATCATATTAAGCAGTTATCCAACAAAATATTTGTTCATCAACTCCATGATACTCAAGTACTGCGTTTAAATTAAAAATAAATGAGTACTATGAAAGATCCTCAAGCATTCCTCAGTAGCAAGTTGAATGCCATCTGACCTAAGGCACCCATCATCTGCAACAGTATTTTTGATAACTTTATATTGTTTATCCATGTGGTTTTCTTGTAAAATAAAGAACGTATTATTATGCAATCTGGATTAATTGAAAAGCTCTTGGGTGTCAACCCAAGCTCTAGAGGTGTCAACCTTGCAGTCAATAATTGGATTTTTTTTCCTTTCATATTGCATGACCAATACCAGTCTTCTAGCAAATAGAGTCATCACCACAGAACTCTTTATTTGATATATGTATAACAGGCTTGCTTGCTTTTTCTTCTGCACTTTCATGAACCTCTTTGAAATATGTTAAATCTTACTCGGGGAAAATGTAAAATGTTTAAGAGCGATAAATGAGGATCTCAGTGAAGTTGCAGTTCCTGACCAACTTTATCTGGTACCTCCAAGGAATATTATAAACCAACTTTATCTGGTACCTCAGTCTAGCATTATAGGCTAGACTGAGAAGTAAAACAATAATCTGGAAGACATCAATGACAACCCATTTCCACATTGCTACCTTGAAAAGTCTACTGACACACCTGTAAAATCACCAGAAATCAAGCTCAACCATAAGATGTTATCTTTTTAAATAAATGGCTGAGAGATATATAGTACAGCTTTTTACCTAGGACCTGCATGCAAAGTCCATTTGATTCCTTTCCCAGGAGCTCCTGATTGCAGAAAAATAGGTCAAGTGCCTGTTTTTGAAAGACTCCGTTGTAGAAAGAGCCTTCCTGTCTACAAGGGCTTACCTCACAGCCTGCTGGCCCGTCCCGGCTAAATTGCAGACAAGGAGCAGGATTCGGCCACCTCCACCATGGTGCAAGAACTCTGATGACATGGCCCCATTATGAACCAAACGCTGCTCAGCAGAATTGGGAGAAGATGGGAGACTCTGTGGGCAACCTGGGGAAAAAAGGAAAATAAGTATACATACTTCAAACCTGGCTTAAATGCAAAAACTATGAAACTTTCAAAGAAACATAGGTCAAGAACACAAAAACCACCTGCACCGAATAGGTCAATTTATTAATATGGATAAATCAGATAATGAGATCTTTCTCCCAGTGTTAGCCCCTTTTGTCGCTTTCTTTTCACAGAAAATGTTATATCCATTTTTCTGATGAAATAGGGAAAAAAATAGAAAATGTGACCTGACAATAGACCAGCCAATTAGTTTGTAACTGAGATTGGAATCTGAACATACCTTCCCTACTCAAATCCATCATTACCGTGAAGATTGCTCTAATTCTGATAAAGAAGGTCAATCTCAGAAGTTCAGTTATATTCAGAGGTGTAAACTTTAGCATAATATCTTTATTCTCAACTAATGATTGGCATACTGTAGTCTCACCTTGTCTGCACTATCTCCTATGGGACTTGATAAAGCTGAATTGAGGCAGAGGGTTTGGGATCTAGATATCCAAAATGACAGTGCCAACATCTCTCTCTCTTTTTTTAGGACAATTCCTCCTCCTCCTCCTCCTCTCTGGACTATCAGTAGATATATTTATAACATCTTATATGTTCTACAAAGGAAGCTATTTATGTTGGCCCAAATTGGGGTACCACCTATTAGAGAAATGGCTGGAAGATATACAATTCTCCACATGAAAGTGGAACTTTCTTTATTCAATAAATCTGTCTCACATGTGCTGTTCAAATGTCTGCCTGTACATCCAATAGAGATCCAACTTAATACTTCCAATTGTTCTAGCGTTTCCAACTCCAAACTCTGATTGCCACTAGGACCAGCAGGCCACCGCCTTTGGGTCAATGTGATGGAATCTAGCACTGAGTTACAGGAGGGAGGAGCAAAGGGACATATCAGTCTTGAATTGTTGCTATGCAGAAAGAGATGCAGAAAGGATCCTCCCTAATTTTTCATAGCATTTATCAGATATTTATGCAGAGTGCACTTTAGTGTGGCAAGATTCTAACTATTAGTCAAACAGCAATTAAAAAAAATACTCCTATTGTTCTTGGTTCCTTATCCCCGACAGCTGCATCCATCCTTATCTTATTGGATCTCTCAGCAGTTTTTGATATTGATCATGGTATCCTTCTGGATCAACCCAAAGGACTGGAGTTAAGTAGCACAGAGTTGTGTTTGTTCACCTCCTTTCTCCAGGGTCAATTTCAATCAGTGGTGACTAGGGAGAAGAGAGCCTGCCCTGAGCGCCTACTCTGTGGGATGCTACAGGGATTGCTGCATTCTTCTTTTCTATTCAATGTCTACATGATGTCGCTGGGTGAGCTCACCCATTGCCCTGGTCTGAGGCATCCTCAGATATGCTATTATCAATTGCACATCTCTGCTCCTGATGATTTAAGTGATGCTGTCTCTTATCTGTGTGTCTGGAGGCTGTGAGGATCTGGGTGAGAAACAACAGGCTTCAGTTGAATTCTGGTAAAACTGAGTGGATTTGAATTTGAGTCCCATTTTTGGTACTGGATGAGGTCACACTGCCCTAACAGACCTTGTGCATAATCTGAGGATCCTCCTAGACTCACAACTCCTGGTCAAAAAGCAGGTGGCAGTTGTAGGAGGGTCTTTGCACAACTCTGTCTTGCACATCAATTGCAACCATTCCTACATGAGTAGGACCCACTCGTGGTCACTCATGCCTTGGTCACCTCCTGCAATACACTCTACATGGGGTTGCCCTTGAAGAGTATTTGGAAACTTCAGTTGATGCAAAATGTAGTGGTAAGAGCAGTTATGCTGTTTCTGGTAGAACACATAACATGCCTCTGCTTCATGAACTGCATAGGTTTCCTGTTTGCTTATGTATTCAGTTCAAGGTGCTGGTGTTGCTCTTGAAAGCCCTTCATTGGCATGGGACTGGGTTATTTAAGGGACCACATTGTCCCAAATTTATCTACCTGTGCAATCAGATCCAGTAGAGAAGGCATGTTATGGATTACATCACATAGGAAGCTGTATTTGGGGGCTCTAAGCAGTGGGCTTTTTCTGCTGTGGTGCCTACACTATGGAATCTTCTCCCCTCCTGAGGTAAGGTTGGTCTCATCACTTCTAGGCTTCTGGTGGTCTCTCAAGACCTGGTTATATAAGCAGGCCTGGGGACACAGGGGATGAGTGAACTAGTGAGTTCAGAACAGTTTTTAATCTTTTTGTCTATTATTGTTTGCTTTGGCTTTGTTTTTCATACATTTAATGCATTTATTAACTGATTTTAGCTCTGTTGCACTGTACCCTGTTCCTTGTTTGTCAGACAGGTAGCTATATAAATTGGTTTAATAAAATAAATAAAAACAAAAAGGTTTTAACAACAGTACACACTTTGCTCTCTTTCAGTCTTTCTTTTTCAATCTTCTAATCCACGCTATAGTTTTAGGATTCCCTGTTGCCATCCCATGCAAATGCTAACTAGATATCATTCTTGTTCAGTTTTCAAACCCAGGAAAGCTGAGATAAGCAGTGCCACATGGCTGCAATAAAATAACAGTTTATGATGCAGTACATTGATTCTATCAGTTTCTGTAACATTTCACAGAATTACACAGGACCAACCAATCATACATTCATACAAATACAAATATTGTATAAATATCTTTCCCCTAAAACAGATGTTTGCCTAAAGGATCTTAAGTGATCGCTTCCACCAGGGTAGCTCTTAACAAGCAATACACTTGGATTTACTACTCCTGATCACTAGACCCACACTCTATGGCCTAGCCAACCGGATCTGCACCCCAATTTCCAGGTGGATCATTCCTTCTGCACAGATTTAGGCTGCATAATCCATTAATGTCACCTGGCAATAGGACTGTCCCAAAGGCAGGATTTTTCGTGAAATTCCATCTCCCAGATCTGCTCACATACTGTCACCTCTCATGTTTTTCAATTAAGGCTTCCTGTTTAGCCCAGAGAAACAATAAATCACTGCCAGACTGTGTCTTCAGACCCATCCTTGTTTTGCATTTACAAGCTAATACTTTTAAAGAAATGCAGCCATCTGCACAGCTGCTTGCAAGTCCCACAGCTCAGCTAAATGTTTTTCCTCTTTTCCTCCTGAAGTTGCCCTTGTCAAAAGTTCATCTCTGCAGATTCCTAACCCAACTGAACACCAAACAATTCAGAGCAATAGAAATCCTCAAATGGGATAATTCCAAATGCTATTTCTAAGCTTTAAAGTCTCTTCTGGGCTTTAATATTCAGTGAAAAACCTGAATGCTCCCTACAATTCTTACTCATACAGTGAAAAACAATGAAATAAATCTCCCCACATGATTATTTTTATAACAGAGTCTCCTAACATTCCCTCCCGCAGAGTCTGATGGAATCTGCAGTGTCAGAGGCTATTTTGAACCACAATCGATTGCATCCCAAACATATCTCATCAATAAGCAAGACAGAGCAGATAAAAAGGAGAGACTGCCCAGGAGAGGGAATAGCTTCCCAGGTCTTCTCACTTTTTTGAGAGGTGGAAAGTCCAGCAAGTTAGCAAAATGCTTGGTTCGAGGCCCTTTTCCTTAGACAGGTGAATCTTTCACCAATATGTATCTAGGTGACATGACTTTCTTAAGCTACCAAAAAATGAATAAAAAGTTCAGCTACTGCTATGAAAGAGTCAGGAAGTCATTTATTTAATAGCATGTAGGTGGAAAAGAAAAACTCTTAAATGTCTGCAATAATCGCGAATATCTGTAACTCAGGTACAGGATAAGAATGGAGGTTCGTTCTCTGAGCTTGTGGGTTGCTTTCGGAACATTTCTGTTACCAGACTAGGTAACACCTTCAGTGGATTTTTAAGGGGGTGTCAGTGTTGGTGTTCTGCTTATAAGGGCTTGGTGTGGTCAGTAGGTCTTGTGATGGGTGGGTCACCTCAGGGGAGGGTCTAGGGATGGGTCTTGGGAGAGGTCAGGTCTGGTCAGGTGAGGGGATTGTGATGGGTCTCAGGAAGGGTCAGGGGTAGGTGGCATCAGGTGAAGATCTTGTGAAGGATCTCATCAGGGGGGTTGGGTATGGGTCAGGTTCTTGTGATGGGTCATGATAGGGTTAGGTGAGGGTTGTTGGGAGGTGAAGTGCTGGTGGGAGGTTGTGGGCTGGTTGAAGGTTGGTGGTGTTGCTGTTTGATTGTGTGATTGATCTGAATTCTCAAGGGTTCATAGGCTGGTTGTAGGTGGATGTGTCTATTGATAGAATTGCTCGTGGAGTGCCAGGCTTCAATAAACTTATGAGTGTGGCAGGTGGTAGTGGTGGCCAATAATTCTTATACTGCTCCAATCAAATTGGTGCTGTTCAATGTCGGTGTAGGTAGCAATGAAGTATTTGGGATCATGGTGTTTGACTTCCAGCTAGTGTTTGTGGATTCTGGTTTTCAATCAACGTGGTGTTTGTCCCACATAGAATTGGCTGCAATTGTTACATTGTCTATTTCATCCTTCTGTATCTTGTCTTTGGTTCTGGATAGTTCCTGACAAAGTGTGGTTGTGGGTTTGTGAGCTATTTTTATTCTAAGAATATTTGTTGCAGAATAATAATAGATATAATCTAATGCATTTGGAAGATAAGCATTAGAGAGATTTGACCCAACAATACTGGGGTAAGGTTTTGGGGGAGGCATTTATGATGGGTTGGAAGAAGATGGAAAAATGTCATTGTTCTCACATTCAAGAAACAGTAGATGTCTCTTACTGACCATGGAACAGGCAGAAAGTGAGAATCTTGCTAAAGTCAACCCTATCAAAATATGTTGCTCATAGCCCAACAAATTCTAGCATAATTTAAAAGCATTCATTTGTGCTGAAAATATATTGCCTCTTATAGCCTATTCCACCTCTACCTTCAGGTTTTAGAAATAATCTGTATTGGACTGGTAGAAAGCTGTACTGATTTGTATGCCTAGATTTCATTTTAAAAGGGAAAGCAGGTAGAAAACCTGAAATTTAAATTCTCTTTGCAGCTCCTATATCCCTTATAGGTTCCCCCTGAACTACATCTTCCAACCAATTGAGAACTGACAACAAAACCTCACTTACGCTCCTGGCATTTGCAAACTGAAAAACCAATTTATCTTGATTCAAGCCTGACCCTTTGAAGCAAAAAAATGGCTTGACTGCCTGCCAAGTTCAGGAAGGCTAAAAATAACCTCTTGTATGAGTCACAAAACAGATTCCCTTTTTTCCACACAGGAATCAATTGCAAAATACTACTAGTACGATCCTAGCTTACAACAATACTCATATTGAGTATATTCCAAAAAGCAGCACCCAAAAAGGCAACCACAATGAAACTATGGCAGCAGTATCTCAGGTCCTTGCCATATCATTCATGCTTACAGGTAAGGGTTGTTGTTGCTGTTTGGTGCCTCTGAGTCAGTTTTTGGCACCTGGGGATTGCCTGGACTAGTCCTTGCAGTTTTCTTGGCCATGATATCTGGCAAATTCTGGGAGTTGAAATATACACATCTTAAAGTCATGAAGGTTGAGTACACTGGGCTAGAGGAACAAAGCTACTCATGAAAATGAAGGGCAATTGACATTGCCATGACTTGCTTAACCAGCTGATTAAAATGTGTTCATTTTATGAATGGAACTTTTCTGAAGGTGTCCTGTTGCTGACCTGAGTATCAGATGACAAAGCAAATGAAGAAGCTGAAAGAATGGAGAAAGATTTTAAAGACAGTCTTCATTCTGATATATCTGACCAAATTGCAAATGGGGCAGAGTCCAAGGACAGGACAGAAAAAAAGAGAATAGAGGATTGTGAAGATCTGGAGCATCTGACAGCAGAATATAGCAATTTTGGAGATATGCTTGTAGGGCTAGAGGATAGGCAGAGAGGCTACAATGAAGTAGCACTCTGAAGTTATGGAGGTTTTAAAAATAATGCTATAGGGGTTAATTAAATATGGGACCATCTAGGCAATGAAAAGTGTTAATTAGCTATTAATCTTGGATGAAGGATGAGTAGAATATGAGCCTGATGGCCAAATCATATTGTGGTCTGCATCCACACGAGCTACTTCAGGAAGTATACTAGATGACTACAGAAAGCTTGGTGATGCCTAGCCAATGTCCAGTTTTGGGGAAATGTTGGCTAATGTGTGAGGGTTTGAGCTTCTAGCTTTCTTGAGCTTTCTTGTGTCTAAAACCTATAAACACAACATAGATCCAATATTCTTTTCTTCTTTTAACACCTCACCCTAAGAACAAAAATAATTACAATCAACCAAGTCATATTTTCATACAGGCCTCCCCATTAAGAAAAACTCTTAAGTTTTCCATAATGGTTTTTGAAGGACTCGACAGCTTCAGTAATATTAAAAATTACAACCAAGGTGAGTGCTGTACAGCACCTTAAAACAGTGGGTTTTGAATTCTGCAGTACCATACCTGCTAAAATTATATAGGCATTCCATGTAGGAATTTAACAACATGTTTAACATTAATGGTTTCATTTAGGATTAGTTTAGGTAAGAAATAAATATAAACTTACTTTTAATTATTAAGGTTTAATCTATATACAGTAATGCTTCTTCAGTTTTGCAACTACTCACTGCTGGTTTGTTCAAGCAAAGTGAGAAGCAAACATGAAGCAAAATTTGGTAGCATTTTCACTTTGCATAATTTTAATCATTTTTTTATAGTATGCAATCGTCCTTTACATTGCTTGTGACCCCAGGAGAGAGGCATTTGATCCACAGTTTGAGGATACATGCTTTAAACAAAAAAACAAAATCTTAAGAGAGAAATCATTTTAAAAGATAAGTAGGAATTTTTTCCTCTCTACTTCAAGCCACATCACAGGATGTTATTTTCCAGCAGACTGACATACAAGGGTGAGGACATTATAGTTAAAGAGTTTTAAGACCAATTGTTTGATGACTAAGAAAGATCTGAGCTATTTCAATGTTATCTGGAGGGGCAAAAAATTGGAGAAGCATGCAAAACATGTTTTAATATTATTAATATCATGCTGTCTTCACCTTGGAATTGGGCGTTCATTCATATTTTGTCAGTCAAAACTACTGTGTAATTCATGTTAATTAGGAGAAAAAGATATTCTAGACTAAAATACTTTCACTAATAAAGTATGGATTGATATTTCCTATGGCAAAAAGCTTACAAATTTGCATGTAAAGTGCATGTAAGATCATTTTGTTATTATTAAAAAGTACTAGCTCATTCATAGTACATAGTCATAAGGAACAGATAAAAATCCAGGGAGTGATGGTAAAGGCAGCCACCAAACTACAACAACTATTTATATTTAAAGAAATAGAAATGGAAGAAGTATCACACTTGGTATGTCACAATTCTCCAATAGGAAAGTTCTAAAACAAATAGGAAAGATAAGAGACTAAGCAAGTTCTTTGATAGTCTATATCTACCTCAGAATGTGTGGGATTGACTGGTTAAAATATTTTGATATCAAAATCTCCCTGCATATGAGATACTATTGACTGATTTATTGATTGATAGATGGACTGGTATGCCACCAAAATCATACAACTTAATGTGGGTTATACCAATTTTAAAAAAGTTTTAAAATATCAATAATAATACTACAATAGACAATTTCCAGTTTCAGATCAGAATAGTTTTGTTGTTGCTTTTCAGAAAGTTGCTAGAGGTAGCCCCAAGCTGACCTCTTACAGGACATTATTTCACAAACTGGAAACCACCCACACAAAACACTGGCCTCCCTTAATGGACCAAACTATTACCAGATATAGATTTCTAGATCCTGAACTTGGATTATTATTTCATGTTTTATTTCATTATTTCATGATAATAAGACACCTTGTGACAGGATGGGCAGCAATTTTTTTTAATACATAATAATGTTTGAATAGTTTTCAGAGAAAAGATGACTTTTAATAAGTGCCAAAAAAGTGAAACAGAAAAAATTAACTCATGCATAAAAAATAGAAAATAGAGCAGGAAAACCATGGGTTCCTGCTCCTCTTGGTTTTAGAATTTAATTTTCTGCAGAAAATGGGCCCAGTTCAACCTCCTTTAAAGGAAAAGTAGTTGTAGACTAGGAAAGGGTGATAGTAATAGAAAGCAATTCTTGGCTGATGAATACCGACCGTATATACACCATTTTCCATAGAAGTAGCTGTTCAATTTATTAGCTCACACAACAGCTTCTCTTTATAGATAACTTACAAGTATAACTTTCTTCAGAATCCACTTCATTTCATGTACAGAGTTAACAGTAAATCAGGCAATTGCCAGAATAAAATACACACACAACAATAAAGCTGCCTAAGGGACCCAAAAAAATATTTTTCCTAATAGCCTCATGATGTAATCACAGGTCTACAAATCTTAATAAGAAACTGTTAAAGTGACAGAGCTGTAACGCCCCTAGAGCCTACTTAACCGGTGGCTATCTGGCAGGACTATTACTAATCTATGCTAGCCAGGCTGTACAAGAGGAATGTAATGAATAGACTTAGTCTTTAGTTAAAGTTATTGGTCTGGTGCTGATCTCATCAAGACACTTAAATATTTTTACTTTAAAACCATGTCATTTAGGAACAGATCCAACAGAGTTGTCAGTCCCAAGTATGGTCGGTAAGTGAAGCCTACCTGAATAGTGCTATCTGTATTTTAAAAGTTATATTGCTCTTTTCTGGCTCAGGCAGACTATAGGCAAAGGTAGCTGAGCATTGCTTATGATCTGCAGTGCGCATTAAGAAACATAATCTCATAATTTTACCTTAGCATATATTAATTAGTCTATTTGTCAGCATAGTTGGACACCAGAAATCAAAACAATGGTCTATAGGTTACAGGTGGCTTGTGAAAGTGATCTAGATCACCTGCCAATGCTCTTGTCCAATCCCAAGCATACCATTAATCAATCAGTTGACAGGAAGAAACTAGTATGTGTTGAATATGTGCTCCAACCAAAAAGAGACGCTGAAAAAGATGCATTTTCATTATCAACAACCATGATAATGTGTCAAAACAAGGTTAAGGTATCTGGTAAGAGCCTTTGTTTTCTACAACTGTAGATAAAAAGAGGGTGATAATTTGTAAAGTAATAGAAGTAGATTGCATTTTTCCAATCACCACGGTAAGATGTACCTGACATTCGGGAAGAGCTACCCCTTCTAAAAGAGAGTGGAGCCTGGAAAGCATAAATGTTGTCCCCTTCTGCAATGGTGTTCAGATCCTCATCATCCGAAAACGAGCACTGAAACCCTGACTGGTTTAGCTCAACCA
Source organism: Pareas carinatus (assembly GCA_032468095.1). Lineage (NCBI taxonomy): Eukaryota > Metazoa > Chordata > Lepidosauria > Squamata > Pareidae > Pareas > Pareas carinatus. The sequence goes on along the minus strand of JANHFO010008110.1, from coordinate 27,500 downwards.
GGATTACCTGCAAAAAGACCAGTTAAGTATATCAACCCCAAAAAAGCAATGTTCAAATCACAGGATATAGTGTTCTCACAGAGTATGAGAGAAAATTGTCTGGCTAACCTGGTCAGGTGAAATCTTGCCTTCCTCAGCCACCATTTCCCTCAACTTTGACACAGTGCTGAAGAGAGGCACAGCTAGGCCCACACGCATAAATCGCTGGCTTTTGGACTGGAAGACAAGAGTGACATTCAAAGGCCTGGAAGAAAGGGGAACACAAGGGAATTGAGAAGGAATATTAAGAATGCCCTCAATTCACAGTTAACTCACATCCAGTCTGCCCGTCTATTCATTTGTTCATTCACTCACTTATTCTCTGCCTTAACATGGCCACATAATTTGTTTAGATATATGAACAAAGAAGTGAATTGGAACATTACCTAATATTTTATCACATATTTTGAGCATGGAGATTTGGGGCATATTTATTGTAAACACATGACCTGAGGACCAGGGATGAACAGATTGGTAGAAAACACCTCCACTTTGAGCCCTGCTCCTTTCAAAGCACTAAGAAGTATCTTTTCGAGTGTATCTGTCACCATGGATATTAAAAATTGCTCATTAAAAATAGTGTGCGGTATAGCCTTTGAAATGTGTAGGAACAATTTGAAATGCACCACTACCTCCACAGTAGTATAATATGCAGAATTATTTCTAAACTGCTCGAAAGAGCCATGTTACAGCACTCTGTTCTTTAACCTGCCCACCCACTCAGATATGTTATGGATACAACTCCCAAAATTCCCAAACTGCCTGCCTTTTATTTTCAGTTTAACTCTCATAAGATATAAAGTTTGTACTGAGAAGAAATGAAAATAGTTGAATTTGAAACCTCAAAACCTTAAGGCTTAGATAAGGGAGGCAAAAATGGGAAAGCAAGCAAGCATGCTGGAAGACATCAAGGAGTCTTCTCTCATATTCCTACAGTTAATTAAGATGCAAAGCTTTAGAACAGGTGTTGCTTCAAGGCATCTGTCTACTCTAGCAGAGGCCTAAGAAAACTAATGCTTATTTAAGGCCTAAAACATGGGGGGTAATTTCTTCTATTTAATGTGCGCTATGATTCATTCTTTCCTGACAGGAGCAAAACATGGATGTGTTCTGCTGTTGGTTGCACAGCTAAGAATTTCTCCTCAAACTTCTACATGGCAGCATTCAATAAGTGCTTTCCTATACACTCTTTAAATGTGTTGCTTGAAAAGAAAGTCTATGGTGCTTTTTCCCTTTAATTTCAAAACCAAGGGTGGAGAAACCAATTTGGATCAGGGGCATAATAGTATAAGAAAGGTGGCTTTAACTCTTCTCTCTTCCATTGTGATCTTTAGCAACAGATCTTTTTTTGAATAATAATTTGTATTAAAAGTTGAAAGATAGAGGTAAAAAACCAGTGTGAATTAAGAAAACTATGAAAAAGTAAAAAAGAACCTGCTGTAGTCTGCTATCTTATAATCTTCTCGCGAGAAGCTACTGTTATGGAGTGCATGCGGGCAACCCCGACTTCTCTTTTTACTGGAGAGGAATTCCAAGAAGCTGGCCCATTCTGCATCCACAAGTGAATTTCAAACTTCATTCCCTCCTGTCATTGGCCATTGTTTCTCCAGAGGTCTCCACCTTCACTGCAAAATCAATCTTTATCGGAAGACTCAGTGATACTTCAAGTGGTCGATTTGATCACAGATTGGAAGCAGGTACTAAGCAGCACTATTTCTCACAGTTTCTCACAGCAGTTATAATGAGACATGGAAGCCCAGTGGGCTGGTTAAGTGGGCAAATCACATTCTCTCAACCCAATCTACCTCACAGGATTATTAGTAGAGGTAAAAATTGAATAAGGGTGTACTTTGAATTCTGTTTTGAATTCCTGAAGGAAAAGTGAGATGCAAAACTAACAAATAGTTTGAGGATGAGTTTGATGCTGTTGCCCCTGAGGACATGGACAGAATCCTGGGGAGACTTAAAGCTACAACATGTTTATTGGACCCGTGCCCCTCCTGGTTGGTGCTGGCCTCCCGGGAAGTGACACAAGGCTGGCTCCAGGGAATTGTGAATGCTTCTTTAGAGGAGGGTGTCGTCCCGGCCGTCTTGAAAGAGGCAGTAGTGCGGCCCCTGCTCAAGAAGCCTTCACTAGACCCAGCTGATGTAAATAATTACCGTCCCGTCTCCAATCTTCCCTTTGTGGTGAAGGTTGTAGAAGAGTGTGGTTGCCCGACAGTTCCTCCAGCACCTGGATGAAACTGTCTATCTGGATCCGCTCCAGTCCGGCTTCAGGCCTGGGTTCAGCACAGAGACGGCA
>JANHFO010008110.1:5734-21128 GCA_032468095.1 Pareas carinatus | reverse complement strand
TGGTCTCTATTTTTCTACTTGCATTTTTACATGCTTTTGAACTGCTAGGTTAGCAGAAGCTGGGGTGAGTAACGGGAGCGCACTCTGCTAGGCGGCACTAGGGATTCAAACTGCCGAACTGTCGACCTTCCGATCGACAAGCTCAGCGTCTTATCCACTGAGCCACTACGCCTCCTGTGAATGAGAATAGCTCTGATATAATCAAATTAATAAAAACTGAAATGGCTAAAGTAAACTCCAAGTCTGTACTAGATGTCAATCATGCAACACAATAAATGTTTGCTATTTTACAGCACTACTGGGATATGTGTTACTTTACAAAATAAATACAAGTTATTCCAGGAAGAGATTGCCAATTAAAGTTTAAAAATGGAGGATGAAAAAAGGGAAGGGGAGAAGAAAGGAAGACACCAATGAAGAGAAACAACTTACTTTGAAATTACAAGCAACTTATGAATATCTTTGAGATAGAACAATGCAGGAATGGATGTTTTCCTATCAGAAAAGGGAACAACCCACCCTTTAGAAGGCATCTGAAATAAAATTTATTTTCAGAGCCATAGGTACAGCTAATCAACTAAAAGGTCTTAATAAGATGACATCATTGAAAGATTAGTTGCTTAGCAGGTTAAGTGAGAAATGAAACCTGCTTCCTGATATGAAAATAAAAACATTTCAAAACAAAACAAAAAGCAAAGGGAGGAAACAGTGCCAGATGATACAAGGTTGAATTTATTCCAGAAAAGTGAAGAATGACCGCATTGTGACAACACAAAGATAGACCTGATCCTAATTCTATCCACTACACATCAGAATGCAAGATAATTTAACCTCTTCTTCAGAAATAGGGGGGGGCTGCACAACTATGAAAAGGTGACTACAGTAAAGATAATACAATGCATGTTATCTTTGAAGCTGCTTTCTAAAACTGCCCTACTATAACATTTCTACTACTACCCAATTAAAGTTTCAGAACTGAAATACACCAATTCACCCAATATCAAAGGGGTTATGCAATTTTAACTAGACTAATCGGTGTACTAAATCAAGAAGAGCAGCAATTAACATCCAGAGGGAGTCTTTTTCAGCTTAGTTATCTCTTTTATTGACACAAATTACCACATTTATTTATGCAAAAAGATCTTTGAAAATGTGTAAACTGTTCCTGTCTTCTTGTTGAGAACCTATAGCCAGTGTTAAAAAAGGAACAAAGCAAAATTGGGGGTGCCGAAAAAGAAAAAGGAAGAAAAATATAAGAAAATAGTAACATCCAAGTTTCTTTGGTGCAGATACAAATATAACATACACCATAATACACACTACTTCTATAATTATAGTTTTGGTATTTCATCTTTTGTTGAAAATTAAATCTTTAAAAAAAAGAAGGAAAGGAACACATTAAATGTGATATGAACTAGAACAGTCAATTTCTCTTTCTCTGGTTAACAATAATGGCTGGTTGGAAATCAGAGAAATCCAAATCAAGCCCCACTGAGTAAGATAGTTTAATCCTTCTTCTGTCACCATCTGTTTACTAGTCAGCAGAACATCCTGATTATATCAACAAATACTATCATTCCACCTTGCTTCAATGTGATTGCATCTCAAAGCACACTCACAGAACAAGCGTTGGTAGCTTTCTGGGTACAGTAGGTTATTTAATTTATCTTACAATTTAGGGGTTATCCAACTTCACTAACTTTATAACTTTAAAAGCAAGAACTATAATAAAGAAGCAGAAGTCACAGATAGCTGGACAAAACAGTACAGGCAGTCCTCGACCACAATGGAGCCCAACATTTCTGTCGTTAAACGAGTCATTTGTTAAGTGTGTTTTGCCCATTTCACAACTTTTCTTATCACACTTATTAAGTGAATCACTGCTGTTTTTAAGTTAGTAACACGACTGTTAAGTCAATCTGGCTTCCCCATTGATTTTGCATGTCAGAAAGTTGCAACGGGTGATCGACAGTCATAAGTGTGAAAAAATGATCATAAGTCACTTTTTCAGGGTCATTAACTTTGATCATCCATTACCATGGACTGTGATATCATCGATATGCTGATGATACTCAGCTGTATGTCTCAGTTCATGATGAGTTAAGTAATGCTGTGACACCCTCCCAGTGCTTGGAGGCTGTTAAGGACTGGATAGGGAGCAACAGGTTGAAACTGAACCCTGGCAAGACCAAGCAGCTCTGGGTTTTGGTTCTTTGGTTCATGGAGAACCTTTGGTCTTGGATGGGGTGGCACTGCCTCAAACAGATCCAGTGCATAATCTGGGGGTTCATCTGGACTTACAACCCCTGCTCAAGGAGCAGGTGGCCATTGTGGCCAGAAGGACCTTTGTACAACTGCAGGTTGTGCACCAGTTGCACCCCTTCCTGGACCAACAATATTTATTTACCTCCCATCTTGACTATTTCAACATACTCTAAAATGGGGCTGCCCTTGAAAAGCATCTGTAAGCTCCAGTTGGTTCAAAATGCAGAACCTGCACAGTTTTGTGCAGATCCAGGTGAGAGCATATGTTACCTCTCCTATGGGAACTGCACTGGCTGCTGATTTGCTTCCAAGTGCAATTCAAAGTGCTGGTTATCACCTTTAAAACCCTTCATGGCTTGGGACTGAGTTATCCAAAGGACTGTCTCTTGCCAGTCCTTTGGATAACTCAGTCCTCATCTACCCGATCCACTAGAGGAGGCAAGGACACTGAAGAAGGGCCTTCTCCGTGGTGGCTCGCTCCTTTTGGGATATCATTCCTGTAGAAATTAGGGTGGCCCTCACTTTGACACTCTTTTGTAAGGTCATGAAAACTTGGTTCTGCCAACAGGCATGGGGAAACCAGAATGGAAAGGAAACCATCAACCAGTTCATTTGACTGAGTTGTCGCTGAGGTGGAGGGGTGTTATTTTTTATACTGGTTTTTTACCGTTTGTAAACCACCCAGAGTCATAGGCAGCCATATAAATCTGACAGACAGACAGATGATGGACAGATGGCAGACAGATGGACGGGTAGACGGATGGATGAATAAAGTGCAACTCCATCCAATCTACAGGTGAAAAGTCCTCTAAATCAGAACACCCAAATACCCATCATGATTTGATCGTTTCAGAATTGACCTTGAGTCTTTTCCTTCTCGATCTACTCGTTTCCCAGATACTAGGGCAGCATCTCCCTATTCCCCTCCACAAAATTTGGGCTAGCTGGCTCCTACAGGCTGCTTTCTCCTGGTGCTCTTCCACAATCCAATTTTCTCCTGTTGCTATCTCCTGGTGCTCCACTCTCCCCTAGTGCTATACCAGCTGTCAGTGGCTCTTGTTCTCACAGGCTCTCTTGCTTCACCTACATCTCTGTTTTCAGCACAGCATAAACAGGCCTTTAGCACCTTCAAGAGTTTCACGCACGTCAGTAAGAACCATACTGCCTACTTGCTGACCAAAAATAAAAGCCAAAACAGCTAAAAAAAACCCAAACAACAAATAATTATAACACAAGATAAAAACATTAACTCCAATCAACATCAAGCAGTTCATGATCTGAACAGCTTCTACATGTCATGATGAAACAAAGTTTCAGGAACTATGTAGGAAGCACTACAGATCCCAGTGTAAGAACAGTACAGGAGAGTCTGTGTTGGTGGAATGATTGGATCAGATATTTTGGCACATTTTTTCCTTACAGCTGGGAGAGATAATTAAATGAAAGTGTTCGTCTTGCAGGGCCTTGCACTCCCTTGTCCAGCTCTGCTTTTTTTGAAAATATCTTGTTTAATTTATATTCTTTTGAAGTTTTTATATAAAGTAAAAAAACAAATTTAAGAAAAATATAGTCAAGAAAGAAAGAAGAAGTGCAAGAAAAAAGAAAGAACCCTTTTTTAAAAAAAATCATTGCTAAAATTTGGCCACTTTCCCACTAAACTATGCCAGCAACATTTCAGTCCATGAGGAAACTGAGCTTACTGCACTCTTTTCACCCTTATTTTATCAGTTTTGACAAGAAATTGGTCATTCTGCTGGCTAATTTGGCAATGAAGTCTTACAGTGCTTTCTACAGTGCTTTCTACAGTGCTGCCTACAACCTGCACAATAGAGATTGTCCATTTTCCCCTAAGGGTAGATGTAGGAAATGTAGAAGACGATTAAGAAAATGTATAAGGTGATGCAAAGCTGGTCTAAACTTCTTTTCCACAATACTAGAATTCACCTCCATGGTTGACAGGCAAAAAGAAAGTATATCTTTACATACTGTGCAATTTACTTTTGTTATGTTAAAGAACAACAATAGCCGTGATTCTATTAAGTGTTTTCCAAACCTGGAAAGATTACCCCCAAATAGGTAAAAGTGGCTTTTGTTTGGGTAATGACACACAAACTCACCACCTAATCACAACACGGACATTTAAATAAGGATTTTCTGATAAGTAGCAAAAAGGGACTTTCTGATAAATGGTTTGGGGTTATTAAGAAAAAGGTTTGGGAAGCACTGTTCTTGGATGGTTCTCAAAAAGTATTCAATACATTCATGGAAAAGGGGTCAGTCTACCAAATATTATTTTCATTATATCTAAATGGATGCTCAGAGACTGTATGTCACAGAGTAACAGCTGGGTTTATGAATTTCCCTAGATGTACAATACATTTCTGATCATTCTAAGAAATAGTTTGCTGGACTAGGAAGTACTTAGACTTGGTCTAGCAGATCTTTCAACAGATAAACATTAAAACAGAAGAGTAGGTATTGAAAATACATGGTGATTTTCCTATAAGGCTACTGAAAAGAAGCCCTGATTAAACTTCCCACAACCACTTTCCTTTCCCAATATTATACCATGTTTTAAAGAAATTCTCTAGTAAAGCATATCATGAATATTAAGTAGCCAGTTCACCTCCCGTGCTGTTGTTTTTCTCACATCCTAAATTAAAATCTAACCAAAGTGCGAGCCTTGTTTTCCTTTGTTGTGCATCAGAGCTAGTAACCAATGAGCAAAGCAGCACTACACATTAATAGATTGTTTGCATAAAGACAGGCTTTGATGCCCAGATTACAAGTTGGCTGACTGAAAATGGAGGCAGCCTTTTTAATAAGTATTAATGAGAAAGGAATTAATTAGGGAGCTGGAGAGATCTGGTATGCCTAGCATGTCCCTTCCAACCAGTCTGGTGGGAAAGGAGCCTTAAGGGGCACCGAAGGTCATATGGCACGTTAAAGTTTCTATAGCAAGGGGAGACCAAAAGCTTTTGTTGAGAACAAGATGGGAGACACTATTCAAGTCTTACATGCAAATTAAAATGACCATACAGAGGCATTATGAGTGAACAAATCAGGAACAGAACAAGATCTGTTAAGATAATTTAAGTAACAAAATGAAACAAAACAAGGAATTCCACAAAACCCAGCACTGCTGCTTAACTAGTACAGAATTATACCACTTAATTAGGAAGGACCCAACATTTCATTTAAAAACAAATACAAATTTTGAAAGGAAAAAAAATTAAGTACAAAACTATTGCAACATAAGAAAAAGAGTAGCATCTGATGACCCTCAGCTAATTTTGCAGGTCCTGTTCAACCAATCACTGAGCCCTCAAGAAAAGCAGTTTGTGCTCCTGGTTAAGGTAGGAGGCTAGAAAGTGGGAGACTGTGAGTTCTAGTCCTTCTTTAGCCATGAAAGCCAGGTTGGTGACTTTGGGCTATTCTCTCTCTCACAGCCCAACCCACCTCATGGGGTTGTGAAAACAGGAAAGGTAAAGGTGTACTGGATATGTTCACTGCCTTGAATTATTTGCAAAAATAAAGGCGGGCTATAATAAAATAAGAGAAAAAAGGAAGCAACATAAAGAAAGTTCTTGGCATTGCCAAGTTTGTGTTCAGATTCATGTTGTATCTTGACAAATATCCTACTGTATCTGTATCTGTAGTTGTATCCTACTACATGTTGTATCCTGACAGATTGTCAAGAATGTGCAGTAGAAGACGTCTACCACTAGTAGAGCTGAATTAAATGGTTTTGGAGTTCCTTTCAAAATGTACAATTTTACAACCCATTGAGAATTGATTAATCATAGCTCATGTAACTTTCAACTTAAACACAGGTACCCTGGTACTCTCCAGATGTTTTGGACTTCAGTTCCATTCTCGGTATCATGGTTGATTCCAAATTTCTGACAAGGATAGTGGGAGTTTTTAGTTCAAGTTCCCTATCACTGGCCTAAGCAGGGTTTTTTTTAAAAAAAATTCAAACAATTCTGTTTGCTAAATTTTATTCACTATGGAGTGTAATTTCAAAACAAACAGCACTATTATGAAACAGTGTTTGCCCTACTAGAGCAATACATTTTTGTCTGTCATTTGTATGTCTCTAGAATTCATACTACAAAATGGCATAGATTCACCTCAAATGACTCTGATTCAATAATCAAATGGCAACGCTCATTTGCCACCTCAGTTTATTTCAAATTTCTGCCCAAAAGTATGTTTTTTGTCCAAAGAATATAGGAAGGAAAGCATGTGAAATGGAAATGGGAGATTGTGTGTGTGTGTGTGTGTGTGTGTGTGTGTGTGTATGTGTATGTGTGCGCGCGCGCGCAAGCTCTTCACATTGAACATGAAGTTGTTGATCAGGGGCATATTTGCAGAAAAAAAGTAAATTCCCAGTATCTACTCAAGCAAATGTTTGTGGTTGCATTCCTACGGCATAGATATGAGCCACATCAGCCGCCCTTTCAAACAGTACAATGGGTTGCCATGGAGATGGCTGCAATGTCACAGTGGAGCGAAGCAATGTACGCCTGTGGCTTGAGAAAGAAGGCTGGAGATTGGGAGGCTCATCTGTTTTCCCATAAAGGAGGGTTAATTGGAATTCTCTGCTCGGGAGGCACAATTGCTGCAGGGGATGGTTCCCAGTATGGTATAGGCCTAGAGATGGTTTTGCTGAACTGATTGCATTTTAAGTGACCTATTATTAATAATTAGGGAAATGTCCATCATTATGATAAGCTGTGTGGGAAGGAAGGGAAGAAGGGATTGATTGCCTCTGGTGAATGCAATCTTCGGCAAAAGGTTTGGCCTACCACTGTGAGTATGGCAGAGACATTTCGCCTTTGGAGCAATGATATGTACAAATACAGAGTTATATTTTTGCCACAGAGGTGTGCCTCTTTAAGTGCGGGTGATTTTTCCTTCTCAAATCATTCTTCTAAGATAATACTTCATATATCCCATGCAATGGATAATGTGTGTGAGAACGTAAACTTTTAAAGTTTTTTACAGCACATATTATCTTCTTTTAAGGTTTTGTAAGAGACTGTATTGTTTTCACTGAAGCAGCCTTACTCAACTATCAGTCTTGAAGCCACTCCCTTATATAAGATTGCATATAAGAATACCTCCATTTGTTTTTGTTTTTTAAAAAAAATAAGCAGGTGTATCAAAAATAAAGAATGGTATTTGTTTATTTTTATCCCACCCTTATTATTTTTATACATGACTTATGGCTAAATGAGAAGAGTATTTAGTCTGTAGTCCTCCAGTCAACCAATAGTGTAGGCTAAAGCAGTGTTTCTCAATCGTAGAAATTTTAAAGAAGCATGGACTTCAACTTCCAGAATTCCTCAACCAGCATGCTAAACAGAAGAATAACATTTTAGTAAGATCATCCTTCCTTCAGGAGTTACCGGCTAATCCTGACTGAGTCTCTCAATACTTGATTATAAGCACATCCTTCAAGTCCCAGCTGGCTGCTGATCATTCAACTGCATGCCATTAGACTTGTCTTAAATATGTGTGACCAGTTAAGTAAGTTCCTTTACTTACTTTGCAGCTCCTTGTAGAACAACCTGGATGTGATAAAACAGGAACAAATTGTATTCTTTCAAGTCTGAAACTTTTTTATTCACTAAATTTGATAGATCAGGTTTAAAATCTGATAAGAATCCTATACTGGACAGTATCCAAAACAGATGCAAGGAAGAGTGGTTTATCCATTAACCTATACAAATAAACTATCATGACAAACAGAACAGAACAGCTGGAGTGCCAGACTTTGCCCAAGAAAAAAAATGACATCCATTACTGCCCATAACGATTTGCATGATTTAGATTCAGGGGAATTATTTATATCTTGTTATGTTCATATTGTGCTTCTATTTCAGGAGTTCAAGGTGATGTACACAGTGCTCCTTCCTGCTACTTTTCACAGACTTGTGATGTGGGTTGGACTAAGAAAGAGTGATGGTCCCAAAGTCACCCAGTGAGCTTCCTTTGTTATAGGTAGGCTTACCCCTAGGTTTCTACTGCCAGTCCAAATTGATCTGAACTAACCATTGAATGTGAACCACTGAGAATTTCTCTTTTTTCATTATTTACTGTACTTCTTCCGGTGCCCACAGAGCTCACACCTCTAAAGTCAAGCTGCATTCCTCATGCAATGGGAGCAGCTAAACCATGGAGTTTTAACTTACTTTATTATCTGTTGCCCGGACTATTCTAGCAATTAACTATCCTTGGTGAAAGAGCTGAGTCTCCTTTTGGTTCCACAAGAGTACAAGCTCCATCAGCCCGTATATTGCACAGAGAACCAAGAGTCTAAACAGCATTTCTTCCCTTCTTTGAAATGGCTTTGCAGCAGCTGAAACAGTCTTACTGAGCTTCAGGAATAACAACTCAGCTGAAAGCATTCCTAGCCTTTCCAAACATATCCTACATATTATTTATTTTAAGTCACCTTTTCCCCAAATTAAAACCGTTTATTCACCCCTGAAAAGATTTCTCGCATTTGCAGCACAGCTTTTCTGCTTATCTGTATAGTTCAGGCTACAGCAGAAACATCTTAGCTAGCTCTTAAGTGCATCCCCGAAGGCAAGGATGCATTATGAACCATCCGCACTTTTATAGGCACCCAGGTCTTCTAGTGCCAGAACAGTAGAATGTTGCTTGCAAGGTATTTCAGCTTTCAAGAATGCACTGAACTATTTCACAACAGACTTTTATTTAACGTAAGATGGAGAATGTGCTTTCACAGCTAGAGTGGGATACCTATTTATAAATTTTCCCCAGTGAAAAGAACCCATCTTCTGAATTAAATGTAAAAGGGAAGATTCATGAGAAGAGAAAGCAAATTTAATCTAGAAAAGCCTCTATAAATTTGACACAGTGCAGGTTTAGGAAGCTAGTATTGTTGCCCAGTTCGGTAAGCGTGACTCTGCCTTTACATTTGCTTCTACTTTTTGTATCTATCAGATCGTTTTTTTTAAGGAAGAAAAATTATTGTTCCTGTTTCACCTACCTTCTAATGACTGGCACAAAAACACAGGATCCTGACTGTGTACTTTCCCCCTTGCTGTCATTTTTGCTTTTTCTGAAGGGAAGGACCAAGGGCTCACCTGGTTCAGAGCACCCAGCTACAGAGGACAGGACATAACAATGGAAAGCTCTGGAAATCAGCAGCCTTTAAAGTATTATCCACATAGAAGAACAGGCTCACGATGGGAAGAGTCTCTCGGTTTCTAATGATTTCATCCCACAGATCAGCAGGGTCAACAGCAGGAATCATACGCTCATGGAAGCATTTGCTTGCCATCTCATCCAAAAGGAGGCAACAATACCTTCCTTTCCTTCTTTCCAACATGCAGTTACTATAACAAAAATGTCAAGAGCTACAATATCATCCAGATTGTGCTAACACAAGACTGTTTTCACTATACAAAGTGAGACAAAACTGAATCGTGTGCTAGTCATTCTGTATTTCCTATCACGGTTCATTCTCTCTCTCTCTCTCCCTCTCCCTCTCCCTCTCCCTCTCTCTCTCAGCTAGGTCATGAAAGAAACATGGAACAACTTTCCCAGGTACTACCCAACTTGGTACCGTCCAGATGCCTTGAAATCTTATGTCCAAAAATTCTAACTATGTGCATTCCGAGAACTGCAGTAAAAACACAATCAGGAACTAGGTTAGTGAAGACTGGTACAGTTGCATGCCGATCTTTTACAAAATGGTCCAAGACACATGCTAACACTCCAGTTCTGTTCTTATATTTTTGCCAGCTGAGAAAGAGCAAATGAAGATAGTAAAACTATATTGGGATTAATTTAGTGTCACTTGTCCAAACACTAATAATCTTGTGATTGCAGCATTCCATTGTTACACTGAAGGCATCAGATTAGGTCTCACAGCACTGCCAGCTGATAGAAGAGTAACTGTCAATGCCTCCAAACTGAAGCATTGTTTTTCACTTTTTTAAAATGCATTCCTACAATTTACACAGGACTACTACTTAACCAGATCTAGTTTCTACATGTTTTTAGGACAGAGAGCCACTTCATCCCCTGGCTGGCAGAAATCATGCTTAGAAAGGTGATGGGGGCATCACCACAGTCCTGCCAATAACACCCAGTGGAACCAGCTGACAAGTGTTAGGGACTAAACAAGGTGGGCTACCCTCTCTTCCCTGACTGGAAGAAGAACAAGCCTCATTCTGCTGCAGGAAACGATCCCTTAGTGCACTGCTGTCTCAGGAATTCTGGGAGTTGAAGTTCACAAGTCATAAAAGGGCCAAGCTTCCCCATCCCTTCCTTAGTCCCTCAATCTTTCTAACTGTCCCTGAGCATGAGTTGGTTCCTACTTAATTGTAACACTGTAGAATTTGCACCAGGTAAGATCTTTGGCTAAATCTACTACAATCTATTTTAGGAGTAACCTCTAGATGGACAAAAATATGGTACATCTTTAGTAGTAATACAGGAAATTCTGTGATAGTTTCTTACCTGTACTGGGCCTGGAAGTGATTCTGCACAAAGCTTTGGCCCTTGGGAGGCTGAACAGTTGCCTGGGCATTTCCACTGGTGGAGCTCTCTTCCTGTCCAGATGGAGGCTGTGGAGGAAGCCAAGACAGAAATTGAATAATAGGAAACATACTATTAGCTCTGAAACTCCACTCAGTAGAAACTCTTTGCAGCTTAACTAGGCTAACAGATTTGGGCTCCAAAAATCGGAATGACCATTAGATGGCAGAAAACAGTTAGTGTTATACTACTAGTAGGAAACTGGATTTCTGTACTCCAGATCTGGTAGAACTATTTGTTAAATAGCAATAGTACTTAGACTTATATACTGCTTCATAGTGCTTTATAGTCCTCTCTAAGCAGTGTACAGCATCAGCATATTGCCCCCAACAATATGGGTTCTCACTTTACTGATCTCAGAAGGAAGACTGAGTCAACCTTTAACCAGTCAGGATCAAACTGCAATCTGCACAATTATCCCACAATACTGCATTTTAACCACTGCATCACCACAGCTCTAAATCACTCTAAATTTAATAAGGAACAGTCAATCTCAACAGCTTTGCTTTCTTTTTTCTTCTCTCTCTCTTTTTATTACTGTTTTTCATTGCTTCATACCTTCTCCCTTTCAAAAGGAAAAATCTGTCTAAAAGAAGGGAGAGATCTAACCAAATGTCACGTTTGCAAACTTTCAATTTAAATATTCCAGTAGGGTTTTAAAAATACATATCCACACACATCCTGTTCTATAAGTTTGCCTAAATAAGTGAGCAGATGCAGAAACTTAAATACCTGTTTAAAATATTCAATGATTTATTTCTCTCCATCGAAGAAATAATAAACAAGCTGAACATTACTTGCAAGACATTGACAGACTTGTGACTGGCTAGGAGAACTGGCGTATTTAATTATGTGTATGCCCAATGCTCATGTTTGCTATGCTTTATGGTTCTATAAATAAGCAACCTTGAAATGGTCATGCCCAGAGATAATCCAAAGCTATTTTCTTTTTAGTTAATACCTTTTTAACCTTTTTCTTGGATCTCCAAATGTAAGGCGTGTCTTCCAAGGTATGGGATTGTCATGGGATTAATTTATAATGCCTGAAGAGGAAACAATGGCTCAGTGGTTAAAGACGCTGAGCTTGTCAGTTGACAGTCCAGGTTCCAGACCTGAGTGTCAACCTACCAGGTGATTTCATGTTCTTGACCGAGCTCCTGCCAATCTAGCAGTTACAACCATGCAAAGGCAAATAGATATATAGGTACCACTTTGGTGGAAAAGTAACAGCATTCTGTGCATCTTGACAAATAGACCGTGGTCATGCATATCATGTGACCACAGAAATGTCTTCGGACAACGCTGCCTCCCTCGGCTAAGAAACGGAGATGAGCACCATCCCTTAGAGATAGATACAACTGGAGATAGATACAACTTTACCTTTATCTGTAATGGCTATGTCCCTGGTTAACTCTCATATAAACATCTTTGCTTTCCTTTGTCAACTTCTAGTCTCCTTTAAATATCAAATATCCCATTATTCTGCGTTCCCCTTGATTATATGGCATGAATACTTTCCTCTGTAAAATTAGAAGCTGCCTATTTTCTCCTATTCCAAGATTTCAAGATTTTTGCTCTTGTTTTGTTTTGTTATATATTATCCAAGTATAAAAGATAGAACAGAATTTGTTGGACATACTACAAAGAAAATGTACTAAAAAGAAGTTAATGAAAGAGACAAATTGCCCTATGTTTCAGGAAGAAATATTTGCCTAAGAGCTCTTTTTTATTAATAGAATAAATTATATGACTAGGAGTAAAAGCAACCTTTTCCATTTGTATCAAGGGCTAGTAGGAGGATTTTACATTGTCCAATTGGTATGCAGCTCCATTGCTCCAAATTATTTTGACACAGTTGACCCATCTATTTGCAGCAATAGCGTATGCATGCATTAGCCAGCTACCATCATTAAAATGCTGGTCCACTGGCATAAGAATTAAGGATACAATCCAGATATTAGATGTGGTTGCTTCCTGCTATGACTCGGGCTTTGGGTTTTTTTTTCCAGACATCACCAGTACCCTAAAATAGCAACATATTAATTGGATCTTAGTGACCTCACATGCCAAGGTCTGCACTGTTCTTCCAGCTAAGACAAAGGAGAATAATCTTTTAATGGGGTTCTTAAATGTAGTAAGATGAAGAGAAAAGAATAAGGATGCCATTAATAAGGCTATTTAAGATGTCTAAAAAACTGCTTTTTGTCTGTAAAAGCAAGGGATTGGATGACTCTTGACATGCAAAGAAAAACAGGCTAGAAGCTTAGCAATTTACTGACTAGTAAATTTTCTAACATTGCTTATGCTAAAAGAGGCATGTGTTGATATATTCAGAACAGTTTTTAACACTGTAAGCCAATTCTTTATCTGCCACATCTATATACAGTTGTACAGAAATGTAGGCATGTCTGGCCAAAACAATTTCAAGCAGCGACAGAGTTAATCATAACATCTTTCCCCAAATGTCCACAACTTACATGCTGTTGTTCACAGATTTAAAAAAGAACATTGCTAATATGGCAACGATGGTGAAACTTTTGAGACTGAGGGCCCAAACTGCAACCCAAAGCCCATTTATGTATTGTAAAGTGCCAGGGGGGCTTTTCTGGGGTTGGCGGGGCGCTCCTCAGCTGCTTGGGCAAAATGCCGGCAGAGAGGGTTCTGCGTGCTGACTGTGGCATGCGTGCCATAGGTTTGCCATCACTGGAATATGGCATGTGGAGAACAGCATTCTAGTTGATTCAGTGATACTTTTATTAACAACTTTACACTACAATGAAAAGACTCCGGAAGTTGATTGATTCATTAGGCCTAGGGTACCATTAGCTTGGCAAAGACAGCTTTGTAAGTGAATAAATACTTTGACCTTTCTAAACTCTCAGTCTACTTGAGCAACTGCAGGCTTCTCTAAACAGCTGTCTGAGAATTTAAAAATAAAAAGCATTCACTCTTTCGGGGGAATGATATTAAAAACTCCTAAATGCTTTCAGCTAGCGATTTCAACTATGAGAAATGTTACTAAAAATGGAAAACATTGACACAACCAAAAATATTGGTACCCACCCACCCCCCAATTTCCATCTCAAAGAATTCTAATTTGCTGTGAAACTGACACAGGTAAATGGCATCTACCCTTTGTTATTCATAATCCACAGATCTGGCACTTTGCTTTTGATGTATGATTGAACATAGTCTTGTAAATAATAAAACATGAAAATGGTGTGGACATAATTATGGGTACCTCTTAGAAGTGAAAAGACATTATTGGGTTTTAGTGAGATCTCAAGTAGACTATTTGCTTTAATTAGCATCACAGGTGTCTTCAATGACATAATCAGTCACTGAGTCTATATGAATGGAGAAAAATGTTCAGGCTTTTGGGGACACTGCGTGCAGTACACACGGACATGAAAAATAAAAGCAGATAGTTGTCTGAGGAACAAGAGAAAAGGGTCATAGCCAAGCATGGTAAAAACTACAAAACCATCTCCAAACAGTTTCATGTTCTTTGCCCATGGCTGCTAATATTACCAAGAAGTTTAAGGTCAACGGGAACATAGCCAACCTCTCTGAATGTGGTTACAAAAAGAAAACTGAGCCCAAATTGAAAATGATAGTTCTAATGATAGAGGAAGAACCAAGGGAAACTTCAAAGAGAATCCTGGCTGAGCTCCAAGATGAAGGCATAACAATATCAAGTCACCACCCAATTTTCTGTCTGAAAATGCCCCCATTCCCATAGTAGAAGATTCAAGAAGACCCCACTTCTGAAAGACACACAAAAAAAAGGCAGACTGGAATTTGTTAACGTGCATGTTGACAAGCCACAGTCCTTCTTGGAGAATATTCTTTGAACAGATGAAAAGAAAATTAGAGCTTGTTCATAAGTTATAGCAGAACTATGTTCACAGAAAAAAATAATGTTTTTAAGGAAAAGAATTCCATCCCTACTGAGAATCATGGAAGATGCTCCATAATTTTATGGAGTTACTTTGCTGCCTCTAGCACTGGGTGCCTTTAAAATAACCTGCTAAAAGGGTTAGCTGGCATTGGAATACTTTCCCAAAGCCCCACAGTTTAGTGTTACTTACACAAAATTGATCTGCATGAGGCCAGGAAACTTTTTATCCAACCTCACTACAAAAATAATGATCTAAAGTATGCAACAAGACAAGAAAAACCCTGACAAGCCTGAAATTCTTTAGAACAAGTGTTTTGGACTAATAGAATAAAAATTGAATTGTTCAGCAATAAAAATGCAGAGCACCTATGGAACATTTTGCCATCTAATATGATTTGGGGCTGTGTGGTAGAAGGTAGAATTGATCCAATTAAATATATTCTAGAAGCTTGTGTCACATATAGTCTCTCAAAAATGAAGCTGAGAAAAGGCTGCATCATTTATCTGGTATGTGGGGACGGGCCCATGCCCGATCCCCCTAAATGGGGGAAACTGCTCTAAACCCTTCGCTCTCCCCAAAGAAGACATCAATGGGCAGCATTCGGGAGAGCAAAGGGCTCCCACAACAAGGCGGTGAGACTGAGGCAA
>JANHFO010008109.1:37119-51914 GCA_032468095.1 Pareas carinatus | reverse complement strand
CAGATACAGATACAGATACAGATACAGATACAGATATAGATATAGATATAGATATAGATATAGATATAGATATAGATCTGTATAAATTTGATGAGCAAATAAATAAAAAAATAACACAATATCTATTTTTCTTTTCCAAAAGGCTTTGCAATACTGATGTTTCATTTTCTTCCAGGCAGATTAGCAGACCCTTTAAAGGCTACAGGTTGTGGTCATATGGATGGAAACAATCTATGCATATCTGAATTCAGCTGGTGGGCTTGTAAGTATGTATTCTTGTTTTGGGAATTACTTATTTTTATACCTAATGAAGAATGCTCCTAACATGTGAACCCAATTCCACCAAAATATGAATTCATCCATTGTATCAATGTCTTATAAAAGCAACAAGATTTGCCAAGTGCTAAAATTTCCACCCTGAGCATTACCAAACCTTGCAGCAGGGGTCTCCAAACTTGGCAACTTTAACACTTGCGAGTTTCAACTCCCAGAATTCTTCAGCCAGCATATCTAGAAATTGGTTGAGGGATTCTGGAAGCTGAAGTTCACAAGACTTAAAGTTGCCAAGTTTGGAGACCCCTGCCTTCCCCGAATTGATCAATAAAAATCCTTTTTCTACCACACACTTTCAGAGCCTGAAATATCTGTGCATGGACAGATGGACTATCAATGACACATCATAAAGATTCACACACAGAATAACATTGTAGAAGTACTTTTACTAATAACTCTAACTTATATGTTAGACTTCCTCTATGGAACATTTTCTCAAACACCAGAATGATGGAAATGAGAATAGACAAAGTGTGATATATAAAATAAAGCGGCAAAGTCAGGAAAAGAAAGAAACAAATTTCAGAACTAATAAAATATTGCCAAAAATATCTAACATGACTTATTTTAAAATATGTCTTATCTAATACTTCCATGGGAATAGCCCAGATGGTGCTTCCGATAGTCATGTCATTATTTCCAAGCAAGATTGATACAAAAAAGGAATTGCAGTCATGTTTAATAATTAACACTGACTTGTGATATGAATCCTGGTTAGTGGCTAGTCTTCAATGGCATTAGAGTTGTACTCAAATAAATGTCATAACTAAACATTTCTAAAATAGCCATGTGATATCTCAATTAAAATTTAATAACCTTTTAACATCCTATCAATTAAAATTAATCAGATATTATGTTGTCGTATTATTCTGATATCAGTTACATATTTTTTTAATTGATTCCTTTGTTACCTAGAAATTTTCTCCCTGTGTAAATCAGGCCATACTACAATTCTGTGGGGGCAGTCTTCGAGCCATGTATTTGAACAAATTGAGATTACAGATGTAGGCTCGTACAGGTAGTCCTTGTTTATTGCCTCATTTAGCACCGTTCACAATTATGAAGGTGATGAATAAGTGACATTATGATCAATCCTTACATTTATGACCTTTGCATGTCTGCAAAGCAAAGCTGAAGTAAGAACATCAGCACACTCACTGTTTCACTTAACAACTGCTTCACTTAATAACCAAGTCGCTGGTCCCAATTGTAGTAGCTAAATGAAGACTATAAATGAAGACATTAGCCTAACATGTCATCCAGCCCAGGTTCAAATTCCATAAAGAGTATGCCTCATTGATGAAAGCTAATAAGCTAGAAATGACCTTCAGAGGCTCGCTTTCTTTCTTTCCGACTTGGAAAACTACTTTGCTATCTATTTATATTTTTTCCATTAAGCTTATTTTGCTTTGACTAGTTTTTTTTAACCTGCTAAATTGTGTTCACTACTTTTAATTGCCCTAGGTATGAATTACTACCTGGCAGCTATTCCCTTTCTGGGTGCGCTGGATAGTGACTTCCTTGAAGAGCTACCAAATGAGATAGAACTGATGCCACCAGACGAGCAAAGAGCACATTTCTGCCACAGCGTTGCTGAATGTAATACTCAGGTGCCAAAAGTCATGTCTGCCTGGAGGGATTTCTTCAAGGTATATTGCTGATTTTTTTTTAACAACCATAGGGATATCTTCCTAGAATACACTTCTTCTTCCCTAAATCGTTCATGCAAGTACTGCACACAGCATTGGGGGAAAAAACCTTCTAATTTTAGGTGGAAAAACTATGCTTTTTCTTCATATTTGGTGGCAAAGATAGATTTCTATACATGAACAAACCTTTGAGTAATGTGCTAGGGTTTACACTCTAAAGGCCAGAGGAGGTCAAGACAAAGGAATGGCCTAGCCTAAGAAAAAGTATTTTGGAGTTGTTTGAGACATAATCTTGTATAGTTATCTGGTACAAATTTGAGTCTGTTAGCCCTAATAAAGTGAAGCTGTGGGTGCAACCATCTGTGTTTTAGATTTGTGTCTTTGCTAATTGTTGTAGTTCCCTATCTCCCCCCTTCCTTTTGGTGGGCTTTCGCAAGCCCGGGTAAAAGTAGCTGAATTCGGACAGCTACTCCCCTATTGGCTAAGGTGAGCCTAAGCGCGCCTACTATAAAAGCGGCTGCTGGGAAATCCCAGCTGCCGCGGTTTTGACAGTTCATTAGAGTTGACAGTTTTGACGTTCCTGTGTTAAATAAAGGAATTGTTTGATCAACCAACGCCTCCAGCCTGTCTGTCCCGGGATACCACACTAATTGATTAAAACTTTCCAAAGAATGATGTGTGGTCAAGTCCATGAAGTGATTAATGCTTCCTTGAAGGCCCAGGATGATTTGACCTTTTCTTAAGAAGCTGTTCTTGCATACGATAGAACTGAGCAATTGTTGACCAGTTTACATCCTTCCTTTCTTTTAGGGAATATTGTTGAGAGATTGGTCAGCTCACAGCTTCAGAGGGTCCTGAAAGGGGGAAAATATGCTTACATTCATAAACTGCTCAGAGAGTGCTGAGCAGTATTTACAAGTGAAACTCAAAAAATTAGAATATCGTGCAAAAGTTCAATTATTTCAGTAATACAACCTAAAAGGTGAAACTAATATATGAGATAGACTCATTACATGCAAAGCGAGATAGTTCAAAGCCTTGATTTATCATAATTTTGATGATTATGGCCCTAACAGCTCAGGAAAACCCCAAATTCACATTAGGTTGCGTTCCTGAAATAAATGAACTTTTGCACGTTATTCTAATTTTTTGAGTTTCACCTGTAAACATTATAAACAACTGTTCTGCAACGCACCTCAGCCAATAGCATCTTTATAATATTTATACATTTCCACCTGACCAAAAAATTCTATTCTAAACTTTCACGAAGCTTCGGAATTTCATGACTGAATAAGAATTGAAGACCTTGATCCAAGACACCCAAATTTTTCAAATGATGACAGTGACTTACATTTTAATCCTTTCTTTCCACTTAAGCAGCACTCATATCAGTTCAGAAACATTGTCCTGCCTATTGAGATTCCTATTAAGCTGATGCAAAATTAGAAAGAAAGAAAAACTGCCAAGGCCCATACAGCTGTTGTGAGGTGCTGACATAAGAAAGACGAGTTTTTTACACATTTTCTTTTCAGAGTTCAGTTGTGATTTCTTCTTACCGAGCTGTCATTTGGCATTCTTACATGTCACAGGTTAATAGCGCTACTGATCGCTCTTCGGCACATGTGAAATAACTGCTGACAGCATCCAAGCATTAAAATGTCACCAATTGGGCTGGCACTTCTTTCCTTGTTTTGATAGCAAGGCTTGATGGATGGAATATGACTCAGAGAAATTAAAGACAATGCAGGTTTATTATCTCATCCATTTCATCTTTCTGCCAGATCAAAAACATTCCTTCCAGATTATTCCCTAATGCTTGTCTAGACCATTTTTAAAGACCTTGGAAAGGAGAAACCATCATTTTCTTGGCAGCCTTCTCTACAGCTTTAATGGATATTACTATTATACAGCTCTTCCTTACTGCAGTGGCAATATGGCCTTTCAGAACTCCTCACTGATGCTGTCACATGCAGTACTGGTGTTCATGTCTTGGCTGTGGAAAGTATTATGACTGATCTCATTGTGGTGACATAGTCAAAAATACTGTAGGTCCATATTCAAAAAAGTTCAGGAAAAAGCACATCCTTTTAGGAATAAATAATGTGTTCACTAGGCCTGACACAGAACATAAAATGCACACACTAAAAAGAATGTTTACTCTGGTGCTTCTTTTTTGCAAATGAAGCTTACATCCTATCTATGTTAAGCAGGTGCGAATGTGAAAGATGCTCAAAGTGCTTTGTTCTTAATTGTAGCTCCTTCTACTTTTATTGTTTGGAGTAAACTGAGGTGAACTCTGATCTAATTAAAAATTGTCTTTAAAATGTGAGTGATGCTTAAGGCATAAGTACAGGACACTCAAAGTATTATGAAGCTATGAATGCTAATATATTTTACCATTTGTAGCTCCACAATACTTTGGCTGTCATGTACTTATGCCTTAAATATCACTCACATTTTTAAGACAGCTCTCTAGAAGAGTTGGTCAATTAAAATTCTTAAGAAAGGTGGCACTATTCTCAACTCAAGATGGTTTACCTAATAAAATGAAAAAACACATAATCCACATAATAAAATTTGCAAATAGAGCCCTAATCATAGTAAAAGTCAAAGATAGCAACAGGTTTTCACAAATGCAAACAAGGAAGGGGAAGAGAAGGAGGGATTCCTTTGTTTAGATGGTAAGAGCCAGAAAAGTATATTAATTAAGGAGTTGGAATGATTCCACTCCACCATCAGCCACAGAAGTTCAGTAACTTTAAGCTAATTGTTTTCTCTGACCAAGCTATTTCACAGAGTTTTTGTTGTGGCGAAAAGATAAGGAACAAGTACAATGTCTAGAATAGAATAGAATAGAATAGAATAGAATAGAATAGAATAGAATAGAATAGAATAGAATAGAATTCGGGGTGAGCTGGTTTTGGGTAAAAAAGGTGATCCTGCAAGTCATGTAGTTTTTGAAGGCCTTGAACCCGGTCTGGAAGCCAACTGGCAAGCTCAACACAGATGTAACTCTGCTGAACCGACTTCCTTTGGCTGTGATGGTCTACTTTGAATCAACTGCAGTTTCCAAATCATCTTCAAAGGTGGCTTCAAGTAAAGAAGGCTGCACTAGACTAACATGAAATAATAACCTACTTATCTTTGCACAAGGAAACGTAATGCACAATAATGTCCAAATTATTAGCCATAAATGTCTGGAATGTTGCATTCATTCCATCGTTAGCTTTTGACTGTCCCAAATAATTCACCCACATGCAGCAGACCACCTTAAATGTGATTGCATCTCATCCCAGTTGTGCATGACACTAAATAGTAGTGTGTCATGCTAGTTTTTCCCAAAATAGATAAAAATGAATAATGGGCTTCAGAACCACAAGTCACTTTTAAGTTACCCCCAATCATATACTCACACAATTGTTCATATACAAAATAGATAGAATAAGTAACATGTATTTTCTTTTTCTGTGATTATATATAAAGAAAAAACTTAACATAAATACGTTATTTGACATAGGAAAATAAAATGTAAATTCCAAGGATGTATATAGCTACTTACAGAGAAATCAAACATCACAGTGCTTATAAACATTAGTGTACCAGGTGAAATCAAAAATCCAATAGTCAATTCTATGAAACTATCTCCCCAAAAAGAACAGGGTTGAAGAAATTTCTTTGGGGGGGTGGAATCAGGGAGAAATTCCAAGTAATATATGAAACAAAAATGAAACCAAAAGTGATTGTAATCTACCTTTTAATTGATGATACCACAATGAGTTTTTTAAAAAAAATTCAAAAAGACCAACCTGACCTTAACTTTTTTCAAGGTTTGGAACAGCATACACCCCTAACAAGACTGAAAGGCATAAAGACCTTTAGTATGTCCTGCTGGATGGGTGTTTTCCTTACACTTATATGCTTGTACATTGCTGTTTTGGATTGTGGGCTATTTTGTATATAATGTCAGGTGTGAACAACCAGGCCCACATGTGCAGAATTCAATCTAACTACTTTATTAAGTTCTGGGTCTAATACAAAAATTTGCCCAGTCTGGCAACTTAATTCCTGGGGAAAATTAGAGGAACCAAGGATCTTAGGGGGAGGGGTCGGTGTTAGATCTGAGGGGCTTGGGTCCGATCATGCAAGGAAGAAGCGGAGAAGCCTCAGTGAATCCAAACAGCGTCTATTGTAACAAAAGTAACAAAATGTAGCCAGCGCGGGGCTGGAAAAGTACACAGACTTTTATAACACATTTTGCGCTGGCGCAGCAGCCAATCACCGGGTCCCTTTCTCAGGTCTCCCAAATGTCTGAGTAGTTGGGAGGGGGGAAAACAGCTCCCAACATCTGCTGACTATTGATTGGCATCCATTAGGGTCAGACACTCTGGAGCCTCTGACTTGACCAGGAGGCTCCCATAGACTGCAAGGGACCTTTGCTTTTCCAGCAGAGCCCTTGGATCCAGCATGGATGATTATTTTTTTCTAGGTGATCTGATTTTTTTGAGTGATCTATTTCACTTTGTGTAATTCCTTATATCATACTGCATAAATGGGGAGAGAAAGTTGGGAAGAAAAGGTTGTCCTGATTGTATCTCATACTGACTGACTTTTATTACCTTGGAGCTGTGCAGCAAACCTATCAGCAGCAGATCTCTGGATAAAATCTTCCATGTGATAAAATGAACATTGCCGTTTTCAAGGAAATTCTACTGATCCTTTGTAAAACATTTGAGGTGTATGTGTAGGTAGGTTTCAATCTCGATGTACTGTACATTGTTTGAAAAATGGTAGTTTTGGTGTTGACAAAAGAGGTGATTAATCTGAGCACAGGTCATGCTATGTCTTGCTTCTCTCTTATGAAAAATGCAACGCTCTCAACTAATTATGCAGGTGAATCTGTGTGCCTCAGCTCTTTGCTCACTATGCTGTTAATCCCTGAACTGCTCAGTCAACCATTAAGGTTCTTATTCGGTGTTTGAAATAATAACTAAGATGAAATCTGTTTCAGTACATTTCTAATTTTTTTTTAACAAATGTCTGCTTTGGAATTCTGAACTTTCATATCAATTTTAGATCAGGATAGGAAAAAAATGAAGATTTAACATATTAACAATCTGCCTCAATATTCTGTTTGTTGGATTACACATTCCATGCTTTTCAGAATATTTAATGTTGAAGTCCTACTTAATCAATGGGCATCCTGTGGAAGGCTGATCTACAAGATTCCTTGTTCAACAGGTCAGTTTTAAAGTTCTTTCTATTTCACTTGTTAGCTTGTTAGAAAATTCAGGTACCACATGAGCAGGATTTCATATTATGCATTCATTTAAACCAGAAGATAAAGTCATCTAAACAAAAAATGTGTTTAAGAATAATGGATGAAAGAAAAGCTAACATCTGCCATTCTGACTTGGAGAAGTCAGAATTCAATGAGTTGGCAGGATGACTTTCATTGATCTTCTCTGACTAGGTTCATGTATATATTAAAATGCATATGATATTGAAATAAATTGTTTTATAAAATTATAGTGATGTAAGCCATAATTTATGAGTTAAATTTCAGTGAAAGGCTCATTTTATTCTGATCTTCAGATCTTAAAGACAAGAAATCTTAACTTCAAGCACTTCAAAAGTTGTGGCACTTATGAAGTGAGTTGCAGTCTTTGATTAAGGTTCCTGTCAGCTTCAGTACACTTTAGTACTGTGCAGTACTTTGGATTCAAAGGCAAGATGTTGCTTCAAAAAGTGTGTGAACAGATGTGCAGCAGCACCTGTCTCTTGTTCCTTAAATCAAATGTTGCTTTTATTGAAATCACACTGCAAGTGCAAAGGGCAGCCTTACCACCTCAAGAAAAATGCAGTAGGTTTAATGGGAGAGGCTTTACATGAGTGTCAAGGCATATTTTTTACCACCTGTCTGCTTTTGAATCCAAACCATTGCTTTCTCACTGATTGAAGTGACTTAATTTTAACCAGGATTGCCATAGTTTAACATGATGGCACTTGAGAAAAATTGTATGTACTCTTTTTCTTTTTTATAGGCAGTTGTGGTCTGAGTTTTATCACAATGCCTGCTTCATATCTATTAAGATAGGGAAAATGGAAAGATGTTGGGATGTCTTTTCAAGAAAGTACCAGTTAGAATTCAAGCCTTTTCATTCATTCATTCAATGTCTTGTTGTCAAACTATTGCAAACAGAAAGCAATAGGTATTATAGGTTTGAAGGTTTTGAAAATCAACTCCTAATAGTCTTAGTCAGCATAGCCAAAAGCAAGGAATGAGAAGAGCATCTGATGATATCCTACAGTCATTTGATTGTGCTTAATGTGTAAATATATTCTGTCTTGCTTTGATTCATATTCAAAATAGCCTGTGTGGATTCTATGGTTTGTTATATTCAGTGTTTTGCTTATGTAGAAGAGAATAAACCTGAAAAAGGTCCTATAAATTATGTAGTCATTTGCTGACTATGCTAGTGTATAGTTAGCTTCCATGCACTGTTCAGTATAAAAGTCTGGAAGACTTTTTTTGATGTGTAGAATTGTTCCCAATATTATGACCATTAAGGGAAAAGCTTAATGCTTCCCTCTCCTCTCCTGGAACCATTTTACTGTATATCATAATGTCAGAAATAACTGTGCACTACATCACATGTGTTTAGTTGTCCATCGGCAATAATTTTCTCTTCTTTCATTTAGCCTATCAGTGGAGATGCATTTCTAAAGTAAAAGCTAGAACTATATGTAATAATTGCATTATGTCCATTATGAGGTTTATGACTTCAGATACCAAGCCTCTTCCCTGTACTTTTCTACATTAACTTGCTTGACTCTTGTATTTTAGTTGATTGGAAAGTAAGCTGATGTAAATTGCACTGTCATGAAAGCCAAGTCACATTTTGCCTCAGTAAAAAAACTGACACTTGATGACATCCTTAGAGTTGTAAAACAGTACAATTTAAGGGCAATGTGATTGGTGGATTCTTCTGGCTTTTCCCCCTCTCCTGTCAGATGTCACTTGCTGACAAGGGGGAAACAACCTTCCAATCAGACTCATTAACTTGTAGTGTGGTGGGTCTCTGTGTGTCTGTGTCTCTGTGTGTGTGTGTGTGCAGGTTTTCAATTATCTGAGTGACAAGTTGGCAGCATGGAAGAGATTCATGCCTGTGACTGGTCACTTGGGCTCCTTTTGAAATACTCCTAGTGCTCTTTCAAAAGAACAGTCAATATGTGTCCCAAACAGCTGACAGGTTGGAAGCCAAGGGGAAGAGCACAGAGTGAAGTAGGTAGAAGAATTTCTAATGAAGTGAAAGGGTTTCCTTCTACACAGCTTTGTGCTCTTCCTTGCTTCCAGCCTGTCAGCTAGGCAATCTAGATAGGACGAAAAGTATGTGATGAAGCAGGAGGGACTTCTCACAGGGGAGCAAAAGTAAAATGAAATCATTTGCTCTCTGAGATTTCCTGGATAACATTCAGAAAGGGGATTGAAACTGAGCTTTTCACAAAACATTCAATTATCATGGCAAAATAAGAATAATTATAATTCTAGAACATCATCATATCATGCAATCCTCTATCCACCCTAGATGGTTGCATCACATGGGCACAGACTTTTATGTATTTATATTTCAATTGTTTCAAGGAGCCTTTATGTTTTTCTTGAGTTGTTGGTAGAAGGAAGGAAGGAAGGAAGGAAGGAAAGAAGGAAGGAAGGAAGGCACATGCCTTAAATAGGGACAAAAATGGTCCTCACAACTGACTTTTTTGTGTTCCTTTTCCACTAAAGTTTTTACATTGAAATAAGCACAGAATAAAGATCTGATAAGATTGGGTCTGTTCAGCATTTGAAGTTGTATTTGAAGAGCACCAGGACGTTCAAGATCTGTAGGTTATATTGGAAAGCTAGGGGGGGAAATCATCCTGGAAAAACAATGGCAAACCTCTTCCATGAAAGCTACTGTATTTTTCGTTCCATAAGATGCACTTTTCCCTCCCAAAAAAGTGGGGGGGGGAGTGTGTGTGTCTTATGGAGCAAATACTGCAAAAAAGAGTGCATGTTGGCGAATAACCATGAAGAAGCGCCAGATCTGAAGTTGCCTGCTCACGCTAACTCTGCTCCTCTCATGCAGTGTCTGCTCATCAGGTTCTCAAGCTGGTAAAGCTCGCTCGGCGTCTGTGCTCTGTGGCCCAAAGACGATCAAGAATCTGTTTAGTCCTAAACAGAGACTTAAATCCGTGAGTGTGTTGAACGCGGGCACGAGGCTGACTTGCCCGCTTCCCTGAGAATTGAATCCCATGGAAGTTTTCCCATAGTTTGGCCATGGTAGGAGGGGAAGCAGGGGAGAGTTTCACCCCACCGAGTGACGTCTTTGAACATGCACGCTGTTGCTGCTGCTGCTGCGAGGCAAAACCTGTTTGTCTCTCTCCCCAGACTCCCCGCTTTCCTTGTCGGAGGGAGCGGTGAATGGTTTGAGTTGAGCTGAGTTGGGTGTTTTTGTAAGTTTGGAGGCTAGATCGCTGGCTGGTGTGGTGGGCTGAAGAGGAAATGCAGGTTATCCCCCCCCCCCCAAAAAAAAACCCACGAAGGGGAAGAAGGTGAATCTTAAGAATCATTCGGCTCTGGAGCTGCCTTGGGAAGCTGACCTCAAGGCACACATGATAGCCCGGGCGATTGCAGCAGGAAGCAACTCAGTTGGCAAAACCCGTATGGGGGGATAGAAAGGAGACCGACTGATCCCCCTGCCCTCGCCTTGCCGCTTCTGGCAGGGACCGCGATCCTCAAAACCAGGGACTTTTGAACTGCAGCTTTCCGCAAAGCAACAGGCTGCAGCTCGGGCACTTGAGGGGGCGAAGCTCGCCTCTTCTCATGGCCTCCTCAAAACGTCTTGGGAGAAAAGCCCTCCAAGAGTCAAAGCTCTCTTTCCTCGCCAGGTTCCTGGCACTGGCTCAGAGGCATCCCAAGCGAGTCCCCTCCTGTCTCCAACCACTCGCCCTCTGCCCCGACTGGCTCGGATCAGGAGCGTGGGATGCACACGCACACTCACCATCTGGTGAAAGAGAGGCACTTGTTTTGGGAGGAGAGGGGATGCTTTGTAAAAGAAGGCTGATCTGAACTGGGTCGCACTGCGCTGCATGATTTTGCCTCCTTCCAGCCTCCGCTTTTTGCAGAGAGCTTGACTTGGAGCTGCATGGCTGCAGGGCTTGCAAATGGTCCGCCTGGGCTCTGCTCAACTTTGGACACTTCCGAGCTGGTGGAGACAGTGCAGTAAGTCTTTCCCTCTCCACGTGGCTGTAGCTGCTGATTTCCATCCAATTGCACTGCTTCTTGCAACTTCCTGAGCCAAATTCTGTTTTCCTTCTCTAAAACCTAGGTGTGTTTTATGGTCAGGTGCGTCTTATGGAGTGAAAAATACGATATATGTCTCCACATGTTGATTTTGACTTAAACATGAAACATGAAATTGCAAAATTAAATTGAAGAATGGAATATTGCTTACGTACACACCCACTGGAATCTTGACATACCACCCTAATTATTATAACTATTATGATTTACCTTAATTTTTATATATGATTACAATATTTTTTTCAAGTGTTCCAATAGGGTAAAGAAAATAATATGGATTTTCAGCTCAGTGTGTAAGTCTGCTTTAGTACAATCGTTAGCTCAGTGGAGTCAGCTGTAAGGGTGAAGCCAACTTCACTCTTTCTTCCCTGCTCATCTCTTAATAAAATGAAAAAGCAGCTTTCCTAGAGAAAGCTGAGTCCAGACCATATTAAAAGGTAAAGATTTCCACTGTCCAGTTATATCCAACACTCGAGTGGGGCCCTCATCTCTGTTTCTTAGTTGAAGACACTTCCATGTTCATGTGGCCAGCATAACTATCTGCTGAGGTGATAGAACATTGTTAACTTCCCACAGATTGGTATCTGTTTATGTACTCATGTTTGCATGCTTTAAATGTACTAGGTGAACAAGAGCTGGGCAAGTAATGGGAACTTGTCCCATTGCGTGGTGTTCAGGTCTCAAAGCCAGGCTGTCAGCTTTCCAGCTGACAAGCTCAGTGACTTTAACTGCTAGGCCATTGTGCCCCCCTGACTATATTATATTATGTTTACTCAAAACTATATTTTTATTTGAAGCATTCTATATCCTAATATGGGAGAAGATGCAAGGATTAACTTCTGCTTATACTTGCCCCAAACTGAACTTTAAGTTTGCATTTACACATTTTTGAAAGCTGCACAATATTATGATATGAAAAGGCAAGTTTTGGCATTTTTTAAAATGTTACTGGTTTTAATTTATCGGCCTTAACAACACAAATGTGCATTATTTAGCATGAACAATGTTTCTCTTTTCTTAATCATACCTGAAAAAACATTGGTCCAATTTATTTTGGCTTATGATACAACCTTCATCTTCCGTTATATGGCCTATTGATCTAGAATAAATTATGATATGACCATGGTAAAGAAGGAAGTTCCTGGCTTGTCATGTTGACTTTATGGCCTGATGCTGGTGCTGGCATGCTGTTGCTAAAAGCAGCCACTTAATTGCTCTGCTATGTCTCCTCTGCTTCTCTGACTGTGTCAGAATTTCCCATTTCTTTTATTCCTTTACCTGCTCTCCACATGGTCTGGAACAAAGTCAATACTTTGAAACTCAATTTGTGTCAGATGGGGATAATGTCATACGGTAGTTCATCTTGCCTTCAGGGATGATGTTCAGCTTCCTTTGGAGCAGGTTGAATAAGGTTTGCAGTTGTTGAATTTAACCCTAGCTTTCAAAACATGAATTGCTTGCAATGATGTATAGTCCCTTTCTGCAGCTACAGCCTCTCTGACACAGAGATGGTTGAGTAACATGCTGTTTGGACATTGTACGCCGTCAAACACTGCTGAGAATTTCAACTAGCTGCTAAGTCATGGAGGTTAGTCAGATGGATTTCATCTCATCTGACATATTATGCTGATCTATCTTTTTGAACTGAGGTGATGTTATTAGTCCAGTTTCCTAGCTATTAGTTATTAGGTGATGTTATTAGTTCAGTTTCGTTCAGACACCTTTGGATCTAACTTGAGTGTATTTTGCTTTAGATTATGTTGCTGATGCACTGAAAGGTTGTTTCAGGTTTTCAGAAATGTTGATTTTAAGCTATTCTGAATAGCCTAGTCATGCCTTGCTACCTTGTTTTGATGTTTGCTCCTGTCTATCTTTTTCACAATAATCTGGTCAACCAAAACCTATTATTAAGCAATTATATATAGCACAACAGCAAAACCATGTGTTGCCTATAATTGGAAGTCTGCCAAGCAACCTTGTAAACAAATTTAGGAGACCATGATTATATTCAAATATAGTTGGCAAGTGCAATAAACAAGACATTTCCAATATTAAAATAATTGCTAAGTCATCATTGTTTCAGTCTTTATCACATTCCAATCCAATAGGATGTCTGTATTTATATGTGGATCTGTAAAGTTTGTCAGCCCCTATTCATCTATTTTATTCTAATTGTCCTACAGGCTAATCTAGCGAATATTAAATATTCTAATCAGCGAATTCACATTTCATTTTTCCCGCTAGCAACTCTTTGCTTTCTCAGATGATTTTCTTCCTTTTTTTCTTTTTAGTTTGAATTTTATTTCAAAATATTTTTTCTTTTTGGGGAATTCTATTTTGTTTGGTCTGTCACCTGGAACACAGGCTGAGAAAAAGTAAAATGGAAGAAAATGTGGATTACTGTACAAGAAGTAGTGGTAAGAGATGAATGGGCCACACTTAAGAAAACGCTAGCATGGAAACCCTGCCTTTCCTTTCCTATTTAGCAATCTTAATTTACTTTTCAGGACTCTACAATTATTTTTCCTCATATCAGCAGTGATGTCACCAGTTCTAAGCACATGTTGTACAATTAAGAACACAGAGAGATTGTACACACATTGTTGCCTAGGAAAATGGTTTGAAATTAGATTTAAAGTTTCAATTCTTAATGGTTTAAAACTTCCTTCGACAGCCACCACTTTAAGTACTGAAGAACAAATACCACTAGCTAAGGCAGTCAAGAGTCAGCTCACCTTGTCCATTGGAGCTGCAGAGTTTGGCAGGAAGCCATCTTAGCCAAGCAGCCAGACTCTTCTAAATGAACATCTCCAAATGAGCAATTGGAAATGGTCTCATGCATAACCCAATTTACGAAAGAAGCTTCTTGAGAGTACAAAGATGGAGAAAAGAAATTAAGCTGAGATGGTAACTCTCCTTATGTTGTTGCTTAGTGGTAACAAGGGAATCTCAGGACAATACTGGGATGATGAAATTAAGCACACCACTGATGTTGCAGAAGATTTTTGCTTTCTGAAAACTATTTCACAGGTGATCAGACTGATAGAATAGTTAGTGAATTAAAGTTTTGTAAACAAAAAAAGGCATCTCTTTTTAAGGGCACCATATTCTTGAACATGTATCTACAGTA
The DNA here is from genome assembly GCA_032468095.1 of Pareas carinatus. Lineage (NCBI taxonomy): Eukaryota > Metazoa > Chordata > Lepidosauria > Squamata > Pareidae > Pareas > Pareas carinatus. The sequence continues at coordinate 37,456 of JANHFO010008109.1, read as the reverse complement.
CTTATAATTAGGCACATGTAAATCATTGCGGGTTTGATTTGATATTCAGGGTTTATATTATTCAATATGAATTTTTGACGCAAGGTTTAGTGAAAGTCTCAATCAATTTAAGCCACTCGAAGACACAGGATTCGATTCAAGATGAATTTCTAGATTATAATCAGGAAACTTCAAAATGCCTTTTTACTTTTTGGGATGGAAAGGGATGAAAATAGCAGACATGAGAAGCCTTTAGAGAATTTTAACCAAGTTTACTTTCAATTTTGCCATAATAAATCTTTGAGATATGATGATGATGATGATGATGATGATGATGATGATGATGATGATGATGATG
>JANHFO010008109.1:24923-37019 GCA_032468095.1 Pareas carinatus | reverse complement strand
GGCCCCGATAGGTAGACAAAAATGCCAAATCCAGTCTCAAAATCTGGCAGACTGTGCGATGAACAATAATAATAAAAAAATTTATTTATATCCCGCCCTTCTCCTGAAGGACTCTGAGCGACTTACAGGCATTTTAAAAACACGAACAAATAAAAATACAGAGACGAATTAAGAACATATTAAAACAATTAAATAAGCCTGATTGCATTTAAAGGAGGAAGCAATAAAAACCATATCCCAGCCGAATTTAAAAATTGAACAGAGGAGGACAGGGTGCAGCTATTCGATGCCCTCTTGCTGAAAAGGTGGGTCTTCAGGGCACGACGGATGGTCCGAAGGTCAGCGATCACTCGTATAGCAGGGGGGAAGTCATTCCAGAGGGTGGGTGCCGCCACAGAGAAGGCTCTCCCCCTGGGGGTCACCAGCCAGCATTGTTTGACTGGCAGCACCCTGAGGAGGCCCGCTCTGTGGGAGCGAGTGGGTCGGCAGGAGGTATCCGTTGGTAGAATGCGGTCCTGCAAATAACTGAGTCCTATGCCCTATCCCAATTGTAGGGCATAGAGTGCAATGATGGTGAAAGGATCACACAATATTCTTCAAGTTGTCTGGTAAAGGATGCACAGAAAGTTGTCTGAACCATTGCAGAAAGTTTCCTATTCCAGTTTAAAAAATAGAAACTTTCAGAAATTGGATGCAAAATAAGTTCTTGCCTTTTAACTTTGGGCCCATATTTAGAATGCATAGAGCTGAGATGAATTGACAGTTTGTTAATAGGGCTAGAATAGAAATGTAACATCCTATAAGACTCTTAGAAAGGAAAGTTAAAATTTGTGTCTGGCTATATTAAAGGAGTTGAAACCTGAAGAAATGAATAAAGTCCCAGGGAACTCTGAAAAGCAGAAAGAATAATGAGATGATGCATGATAAATCCCATGGTAGTCTGCTACTCATGTTCAGAAGTGCAACTCCTCCTTCAACTTCCGTATATATGGAATTCAGGTTGCAATGTTGTACATTGATTGGCCAAGTACTCAATGAAAACGGGAAAATATGATTTTCCAAAGTGATTTGTAAGTTTTATGAACACCCTATTAGGTTTGTTGCTTTGAAGCAGACCCCTGTTTCAGTGGGTGTTATAGTTGAAGCTCGATTGAGTTAAATCACTCTTTCAAAGCACCATAGACAGAGACATCTTAGAATTTCTTCCAAAAGGCAGTCTTCAGCTATGATGTAAGAGAGGATGTAGGAAAGACGAAATGTTTTTAGCTGGGTAATAATGCAAATTCTTATAAGATTTCATGTGTAGTTTTTGTACCTCTAATCAAGGACATGCGCTAGCAGAAACTATGAATGGCTGCTACCAAAGTTTCTGAACACTGCAGAAGATAAGGAAGAGTCAGACTGGATCCATATATAGGAACTTAAATATTTTAATATTTATTTCCCTTCATAAGCAATCAGGAACATGCTGCCTACCAGGGCCTCCAAACTGACATATAGAGAAATGTGTTTTGTACCATAAAGTCATTAAATGCTTTTTAAATACTCCCTTATTTTTAACAAGCTTTTAATTTCTATTATACATACTTCTGCTTCTATAAAAGTAGATTTCAGTTTTTCAAAGGAAGCATTATTTTGAATTTAGTCACTTCTGTGATTCTTATGGCTAATAAGCTGTGAGTTCATCTGAACCAGTTTGCATTTTTGTATATAGAGCACATGTCAGACAGGTGGCCCTTGGGCCGGATACGGTCCGTGGATTGCCTATATCCAGTCCCGTGCCGGACATAGCAGCAAGCAAGACACTCCCTAGAAGCAAAGGTAGGGAAACTTCAGTAATGGGGGGGGCATCGGTGACCACGGCTGGATTGGCGGAGGCCGTGGCGGGGTATACAGTGGAGTCCGATGTTTTGTTGGGGGACTCAGAGGGGTGTTGTTTGGGATCACGGGGGACATGGGGGGTTTCTGGGGGTTTCTGGGGGTTCATGGTGGGGGAGGGGGAGAGCAGGCCCTGGCGGCTGAGGCAGCAGTGGCACTGGCCCACAATTACAATGGATCCGACACCCCTGGTGTATACTTACAATGTTTTAATCATCTTATGAAATTTCTATTCTGCCTAAATCCATATGCTTGCCTTCATCTTTATATCCATTAAAGATGCTTTTTTGATTTTAAAATCAATTTCCTATTTTTATTGTTAAACGTAGCTAAAGCTTCCTTTCTATACTACTATAAAATTAATAGAGTTGCACTCACTGTTTCTAAACTTTTCAAAAACAATGACTTGTCTTTGTTGTTTTGTTTTGTTTTGCCACATGCCTAATCTCAGCACATAGAAATGATGAGATGTCATTCAAAGACATTTTAGGATGTAATCAGTAGCTGGGATGCCAAGAATAAGTATTAGAAATATTAGTTATGTTTAAAATCTGTTCTATCATTTGAAACATTCAGCTTCAGCTTATTCCTGAATGTTGTGTTTTGCTGTCGTTCAAATCTGAAGGAGTACCAAAAAAACAGAGGAAGATAAAAACTTAATGAAGATTTCTGTGATATTTCTTGGTAAGTAATTTGGTACCTAGCAAAATCTTCAATGGCAAGAAAAACAGAGTGGCAACAGCTTTGTATGTTCATCTGTACAAAGAAAACTCCTTTTTTGTATATACATTGTGTCACTATGTTGAGAATTGTCTGAAAAAACTTGTATTGCTCCTTTCTGTAATTTGGGTAAACCAGTTGTCAGTTTCATGTGAGTCTAATATTACAGGGTCTGAGCCAGCAGAGCATGAGCCTGTGGCATAGTGGCTAAGACAGTAGCCTAATGTGTAAATCAGCTCAGGTTTGAATCCCAGTCTGGTCTCCCAGTTGGGATTAGGGTATGACTCGTTGATGACAGCAAATGATCTAGAAATGGCCAATCAAGTCTCCCTCACTTTTTCAGTGAAACGTCTTTTCTCTTAAAAGAAACACTTGTTGTCTTGCAACTGACTGTAATGGTCTTAGTCTGGAAGGGCAAAAACAGAACAGTATGCTCCATCCTGTAATCAGAGTAAACCAAGTGTCACGCTTCATGTTAGTCCAAACCTTGTGTTAGTTAGTGAGGGCAATCTGTGTCAATTGAGATTAAAAAGTCACCTAAAAGTTAACCAAAACCTTATCATTGGTTGGGATGATAGCTGATTCTAGAATAATTAGAATCAAACTATATCTCCAGTACAATGATTTGTGACCAGAAAATCTTTTACACATTTAACAAGTCATTATTTGTGTGTGCTGTGGGATGGCAGACACATGGGACATGAGGGTGAAACAACGCAAGCTTTATTGAAACAGAACGTGAACTGAGATGAAGAATTTGCTTGCCGGTCTCCCCTTATAGCTACATTCAAACAGTCTCGGGCAGGCATGGCCGACTAATCACTGCATGGAGCGATTCCACGCCAAGCTCCCATTGGCACGCCACAGGGGCTGTCTCCGGTCCAATCATGGTTTTCCTGTGCTGCTGCTTGCGGGACATAACAACCCTTTCCTCCCCTTGAAGGATCAGATCTGGCTCACCCTATGAGTCAGTAAAATTCCAATATCTCCAGCTGGGTCGGGCTCAGATGGGCTGCAATCTCTTCAATGCAGTAGGTGGCTGCATGGTGATCGGTTGCTCGCTCTGTGATCGATCGTTGCGCAGCACGCTGGATCTAGGGCTTGCTGCTCCCACCAATGGACCAGGCCACTCCCAGTTGTCATCCGTCATTGGTTACTTTGACTCTGCCTGCTTCCTGGCCACCTCTCGCTGTGACCAGTCAGCTGCGACCTGGAGTTCCTCATCGCTCCATGGGGGTTCATCTTGTGGGTCATCCTCCCAGTCCACCTCAGAGTCAGAGTTCCCTGGAATGCCATGACTTGGCTACCAGCTATGGGTAGGCCGCATTGCTGTGGTGTCTGGGCCCCCACCGGTGCCTCAGCTGGTAGAAGTGCAATTGCACCAGCCGCCCATTCTTGAGTCACACCTAGTACAGGACCAACCTCTGGATCCTGACCACCATCACTGGTACCCAGGGTGGCCTGCCATTATAGTTCTGGGCCCACATGGCATCATCATACCTAAACAATCTGCACCACGGCCTCTCTGCAGCTGGAGCTCAGTCGGGATGTAGTTGGTCCATGATCGTTGCTAGCCACTTTCCCCAACGTAGCTCTTCCGGGTCCCATCCCATGACCACGCAAGGGGTTATGTGCTGGCTCAACAGGAAGTTCACTACATTCCGATGCCGATCGCCCCTCCACTTTTTTAAAAACGTCTTTAGTTCTTCGAACCATGACCTCAGCCTGCCCGTTGGAGGCCAGGTGTAATGGGAGGTATGCGATGTGCCGGATGAGGTGTTCCACTGGATGAGGTGTGCTGTTTCAACTCTTACCCCATAAACTGTGGCCCATTATCCGAGATGATCACGTTGGGCAACCACTGAGTGACGAATATCATTCTCAGCTCCCAGATCGTTCTTGTCACCATCATGTTGGGGACGGACACTACTTACAGCCACCTGGAGTAGCTATCATCTGCAATAAAGAACAGCTGACCATGAAAGGGGCCTGTGAAGTCTATGTGAATTTGGGACCAGGGACCTTTCCTGGGACCTCTGTGATTCCTCTCTGAGAGAATCGAGTCAATGTAGTTGGCAATGATTACAGGACTGGACCTGAGCTTTGACGTCCTTGTCGATCCCTGGGCACCACATATGGCTTCTCACCAAGGCCTTTGAGCAGACGATTCCCGGGTGTCCTGGGTGCAAGCTTTTGAGTACCTGTGACCACAGGCACTCGGGAATGACCACTCTGCGAACCAACAGTTCATCTTTCCTATTGACAAACCCCTAGAACTCCGGTCCCCAGTCACTGCTCATATGCCCTGCTTGCACCCCCATGAGGTTGTAGCTGAGAGTTGGGTCCATGGCCAAGTCTTTTTGGCCGAGTCTCCTGTGTGTAGGGGTCTTTGGGGAAAGTCCTGAATTGACAGGATTCTGTGAGCTGGGGCTGGCTCTGGCTCTACCCTTATTAGCGGTAGCCTACTGAGGCCATCCACATGTCCCCTTTCCTTCCCTTATCAATGAATGAGTGTGAAGTTGTAGGCAGATAAGAAGATCAACCACCTGAGCATTCTAGGGGATATTATATAGGGGTTCTGTTTCTGTGTGATGAATAGTCGTAGGAGTGGCTTGTGGTCAGTGCAGACCATGAACCCCACCCATATACATAGTCGTGGAATTTCTGGATTCCAGCGACTATCACCAACGCCTCTTTGTCAATTTGGACATAATTCCTCTTGGCAAATGACAATGTCCATGAGTAATAAGCGTGGTAGAAATTGGAAGGAAGATGTGGTAGAAATTGAGGAGGCCCAGGAATGTCTGTAGTTCCTCCTTTGACTTTGAGGTTGGGGCCTGCCTGATTTCTTCTAATTTGGTGTTGGCCGGGTGTATTCCAGCAGGCTCACCTCGGCTGATATGGATACGGCTGTCTTGCATTGTTTGCACACCACCGCGATGTGTCCTTTCTTTCTGCAGGCCTAGCAATCGGCCGCACGAAAATGGCATCTGTCTCTGACGTGCGGTCCTCTGCAGCCCGGGCACAGGGGAATCTTCTTCCTTGGGGGCCTGGCTCATGGTCAGCTCCCTTGATCACGTTGTTCTCAGCTTCGTCCTCCACCTCTTCACTCATGCGGGAGATTATGGTTGCATAGTCGACCATTACCACCTGGGGCTCCACGGATGCAGGTTGCACAACTCTCACTGCGACACCAGCTGCTTCGTGCACCATGATCTCTCTCAGGGTGTCTTTGAAGGATATGTTGTCCGTGGTGAACAGTTTCTGTTGTACCACTTCATCCTGGAGACCGCAGACCAGGCAATCCCTCAGCTGATTCTCTTAAGTTTTGGAATACACATGGTCTCAGCACATACCGCAATGCTACAACAATCTCCACAGTGGACTACCTGGGTCTCTGGTCCCTCTTTCTGAAAGCATGTCTCCATGCAATGAATGACAACATTAGCATGAAGTGCTCTTCAAGCCACTGTTTGAGGTCAGAGTAGGTAACAAAGTCGATGCTGCCAGAGAGAACAGGTTTTCCGTGATGTCAAAAATGGCTGGCCCACTTACACACAGCAGGTGGCCACCCTCATGCCCTCGTCCTGGATGCAGTTGGCCCACATGTAGATCTCAAGGTGACCGCAGTATGATCGCCAGCACTCAGGCTGCACGACCTCAAATTCTTCCATACAGTCGACTCTTGCCATGTTCTCGACTAAGGTCGCCAGGTCGATCGGTGTGCATTCATTAATTAATTAGCTGTGGCCCATTTATGCCACATCCCACCTTCATTGCCACTGTTGTGTACTGTGGGGCAGCAGACCCACAGGACCCGAGCATGAAACAACACAACCTTTATTGAAACAGAATGTGAACTAAGATGAAGAACCCGCTCACTGGTCTCCTCTTATAACTACATTCAAACTGTCCCGGGCCGGCGTGGCCAACCAATCACTGCATAGAGGGCTTCCATGCCAAGCTCCCATTGGCATGCCACAGGGGCTGTCTCTGGTCCAATCATGACCTGCGGTTTTTCCACACTGCTGCCTGAGGGAAATAACAATTACATCTGTAAATAGTGTTTTTAACAAAAAACATGGTTTTAGCCCACATGAATAATGAAATTCTGACCCCATATGTGAGATGTACTCAACTCCTTTAATGCAGATGGACTTTTGAGTTGAAAGCAGACCTCATCACAAGATGACTTGGATTTCCACTTTAATTTATGGAAATAAACCTTTTCTCTTCATGGAAGTGACTATACTCTTGGAAAATTTCTAAATGAAGAAAGAGTACAGTAGTAGCAATTCCTTTCGAACACCATAAGACATTTTCATTGCTTTTCTATCAATCTATGTAATTTAACGTATTTTTCCCAATAAGTGCTGCCTGAAGAATTTCCTTTTCATATCTAATACAGGTGTGAAGTTGCATGCAGCTATGAAAGGGTAAAGCTTATGTCATGATAGCACAGTGCTGCCTCCATCATTTTGATGAAAAATAATGAGGCCACCCATGATGGTGATCCTTTGCTGCAAGAGTTAAGTGGATGCTGTTTTCAATGCTGCCCCCCCAAATTTCTCTCTCTCTAAAAATGTTGTAGCTCTATTCATTAAGGCAATATTTTCAGCTTACCTATACCCAAGATCAAGCCAGGATTGTATATGGTACATAATCTATAATATGGGTTTACATGATATTTAACCAACCACTCAATTGTTATTGTACTGCTGTTTTTTATTAGAGTTAGTTATCTCTCTGTGCTGCTCGTGTGGTTCTTATTTGGTTAATGGATTCAGCAGATCAACATCAGAAAATTTTAGTTATTACTTGTATATTCTTAATGCTGTTGAGTGACTTGGAAGATTAATAGGAAATAGTTTGTTGTCTTTACGTTGCTATCTTATATGTTTCATACAAAGAACTGGGAAATGTTTTTATTTCAACCCATTCCAATCATCCTGGGGACTTCCTTTACAGCAATGGTAGCTTGTATCTGATGATTCTCTTCGTATTTTGTATCTCATTCCTTTTTAATATCAAACCTTATAAATGATCCTTACTGGCCATAGGCTTATCACATTTACATATGCATATTGCAAAACTCTTATTTCCAAATAAAAATAAACTTTAACTCATGCTTCTTTCCTAATAAAATAATAGTTTAGTCATGCTTTAAAATAATATGTGAAAATGCTGATTGCTTCCAGATTGTTCTCTTAAAGAGCATCTTGCTTCTCTTGCAACTACAGATGGGAATTAATTGAGAGCCTGAGTGTTTCCACCTAAGCAATTGTGAACAGCCACCTGCAGAGGAAAACAAGATTCCATTTCATTTTCTTTCATAATTAGGTTGCAGATTTTTTTAAATTTCTCCATAAAGACATTGTTGGCACTGTTTCAATTAGGAGCAAACACAATTTAAGGTCTTTGAGTGGAAGGTAGTTGTGTGTCGGAGTTAAGTGACATCATTCACATGTAGATTAATCAAATGTGTGTATCTTTCAATGATTTTCTATGAAATTATCATTTTTTCATATGTGTGTTGCAAAGCCTGCTCATGAGCATGTGAAAACTAACTCAGAGTCAATCTGTTCTACCAGAAAAGTTAGAAAGAGACTGCCTTGATTTTTTTCTCCAAGGATTCAATTTCCTTTACATGAAGGCAGAATTGGAGAAGAGGCAGGAGTAATATTTCCTTGCCTGAATGTTACAAATAGTCATAATTCAATTTAGAGTTTCTTGCACATATTTTTTTCCGTTGGAGGAACTGAAACTACATTTTTGTTTGAGTTCTGGCAAGTACTCACATTAACTATCACTGATGTTCTTCTTTCATTCTCCAAGGTTACAACAGTCATATGTCCAGTCTTGCATTATTTGCTGTATACCATCTGAAAACACCATGCTGGCTGGAGAATTTTGGGAATTGAAGTCCAGAATTACCAACTTTTTTAGTTTCTAAATATTTTGGGAGGAAAATTCAGTAAGTTATTCACCAATATTAAAAACAAAAACAATCTCTCTTACCTCCGGAAATAAAGGGTGCATCAGTCAACCTTCATTTCACCTCCCCAATACATTAGTTCTATTTTCCTAAATTGTTAATTAACACATTAGCCAGAAACATCCAACAGTGAGGAGAAGATAGTTTCTTCTAAAAGGAATGGGCAGAATTTTAACCTCTTGACCTTGGATTCTATAAAGCTAGATGTTAAACTTTATAAAATGAAAACCAGATGTCTAGGGTCATTTGACAGCTCAAACTTGACAACTTTGAAATACATGGACCTCAACTCCAAAATTCATACACTAATCAACTTCTAATAGACTACCTAATGTATATATTTTTAAAAAGAGTTCCATCTTAGTTGGCCCAACCTTTTAGCACATTTAGATTTTTTTGATAAATTCAAGATCTCATTAACTGATGTTGGGAGGGGGACTCGCTAATTCATAAAACGCTTGTATCATTTAACCAGTTACCAAAACGTCTTATCAAAGGGTTACATCAGAACTCCTTCTCAAAATATGCACCACCCATGCTTACCTTTGCCATTTTTTTTGGTTATTTATGCTTTTTATATAAAACAAGGGTCCCCAATGCCCAACCCCTGGACTGTGGTCCATCACCGTTCTGCGGCATGTTAGAAACCAGACTGCACAAATGAGCAAAGGCCCAATCCTCACATGCATGGAATACAAGCAATGTGCCGTGTCTGGTTCGCAGAAAAACCTCTCTCCATGGAACCAGTCCATAGTGCCCAAAAGGCTGGAGAGCGCTGATAAAAAACACTAAGCCACAGCAGTCTATTATTTTTCTTTTCTTTATTATTTTTTGCACATTAAAATAATGTATTTGAAAAAGAAGGGAATGGGTAGGACAAGGACCCTGCAAGCAGGCCCTATGAGCACATTTCTATTCGTAAGTACAATGCTAGGGATCCCAATAGTATTCCATAACAATTTTTTTCAACATTCAGATCTCACAGTGGAGATCTAGGTGCTACTCAGAGGCCATTATCAAAAGATGAACATAGCAGCCTCCTGTTGCTTCTGTTCCTTAGCAACTAGTACTCAGAGGCCTAGTTGCCTCTTCTGGAGATCATACATAGCCATCATGTTGGAGTCTTTGTCTCTCTTTTTCTTCCCTGACTCTCTTTCAGGATTTCCAAATGAGTGATAACATCCTGGAGAAGCAAATAATACAGATGAATGATTCTTTATGACTCTTCTGTTGTTTATTTTCATATTGTTCTCAATTTTTCTTCCCCCTCGCCACCTTGCACCAAACGAATTCTGAATCTGGAAACAGGTATCAAAAAAGGTCCTGCATTACACCATTTAAGTATCTCTTGAAGGCACATCTTTTCATTCCGTTTTTTTTTCCTCAAACATTTCTAGAATGAAAAACGAGCGTAATTTACATTATTTGTAATCACTGTGGTTTTCTTTCTGTTTTAAAATGATTGAAAACAGTGTATGAATGTTTGATATTTACATGGGTCTATATATGTGTGTCTGTCTCTCTGTGTGAATTTCTTTATAAAGTGGATTATTTCATCCTGTTGATTTTTTCTTAATTGCACTTCTCAGTTCCAAGTTATTCCAGTCACCTGTCTGGAACTGTTTTTATAAATATCAGCTCACTCTAGCAACTTCATCCACATTAGAATTATTTTTGTATGTTACAATTTTCATCATCTTTTGTTTTATTCATTCAATCAAACTGTGTGGCCATTCATGTCAAAGGTAACTTTCTCATTGCTTTTGGTATTGCTTGACTAACTGGACAATTGTAGGGATTTGCCATTTTTATTTTCATTTCCAGGCAGAATTCAGAAGAGACAAAATGTAAACAAAAGATGTACTTTCAGAGTTTAAAAAAGAATAATTTAAATAAATTGAAGAGGAAAGCATCTGCAGATGGTTATTATCCATTATACTTCAAATGAAATATGTTTAGAGACAAATTACCTCTAATTATTCAAAATATCTTCAATTTAAGAACAGTATGTTGTAACTGTGACTATATTAGATAAACACTGAAGTTATAAATTAAAATATATGAGCAAATTTGGAGGTTAATTTAAAAATGCTGGGACCATGAAGCTATTCTGAGTTTCAGAACTTATTGAATTTAGTTGTAAAACATATATGACTTAATAGAATTACTTGCTGTTTTTCCCATGGAATGTATCAAAAGAAGAAATCTTTGTTTAAGTGAACAAGAAATGAGTTCCAACATTCATACTACTTAGCAGGGCTAAAGATGGTTGTGAAACAAATAATGGCCCCAAGTAAGGCTTGTTCACTTGTACGTTTATCTGCTGGCAATAATAGCATTGATTAACTCCACTTTGACTATCTGGAACAAAATCTTAGATACTTTCTGAATAATTACATCAGTAGTCAGCTATTTTGACTAACCCATACCAGAAGTCTGACACCTAGACTGCAGATGGGTAGGACTCAAGACATAAATGGAAAAAAATAAAGTATTAATTAGTATTTTTATCTCATATAGGCAAGGATCTCTTTGCTTTTCACTTATTAAAGATTTGATTCCTAAGACTTGAAATTATGAAGGTGAATAAATTCTGGAACTAAATCCTGATTCCAGTTTAATTTCAAGTACGCTTAGTAAAATGAGACTAAACATGGAAAGATGGATTTCTAAAAGAAAAAAAATCTAACAAATACTTAAGAAAAGCTATTGTGCTTCTGTTGATCCTGCTATTTTGCAGGCAAAAAGATATTTGCATGATAATGAAGCTAAATAATGACTTCCTTTTAGGAGTTTGCTAAAAAAAATACCCAGCACATAAATGAATTTTCTCTTTTGAAATATTCATAATACTACTGCAGAACAATCTGAAATAAACATACATTTCATACTTTATTTTTATTGCAAAATGTATGCAAAGCTGCCTTGAAATTCTGGGGAGTTCACATTCAAGAATTTGTTTTGGACAAAACATGATAGCAATACCTTTCTCACAGGACCTTGTAGACAAGTAAGGATTTGGAAATTGTTACCGTATATAATACCAAACTGTTGATACAGTTTGGGATATTTTCAGGAGAAAAATCCATCCCCAGGGAATAAGAAAGAATTCAACATATACAACTTCCCCACTGGTCCAGAAACAATATGATGGGTGAGAGAATATGCCACCCATGTGTAATAAAAAGTATGGTCTTTATTGAATTAAAGTAACCTAATTCCACCTAGTTTACAATCTTTGAACAAGGAGAGGAAATATTGAGTTCTCCCGCTTTTTTTCCAATAATGTTGAGCTTTTTTTTTCTTGTCTGCCTCTCATTCTGTCTCATTTTTCCAACCTTCACAAAATGAGAGATGGAATTAGTAGTTCAATTTTACTCCTTAAAACAATCAGTCACAAATGCATGAACTTTTTATTTTAATCAGAAAGGAAGGAAGGAAGGAAGGAAGGAAGGAAGGAAGGAAGGAAGGAAGGAAGGAAGGAAGGACGGAAGGAAGGAAGG